>JAJOOR010033041.1:0-22509 GCA_036250505.1 Solanum acaule | reverse complement strand
AGGTGATTAGTTTCTACATACTAATTATTGTCTTTAGTTACTCATAAAGCGGTCAAGATCCGAATCTATCGTTTTGATTCGTTTTCTCAAGTAAAGGCGTTAGATTTCTTCCATAAATTTATACGTTGTTACTTGGATCTTTTCAAGACCTTAGAACATCTAATCCTTGGAAATTCGTGGATCTTTCCTTCGAATCTCCCATATCTTTAGTTAGTTTTGTTGTTTCTTTTCTTGTGCTTCCGCATTCTAATATTCAATTCTCTATTTGTGATCTCCTTTAACCTTGTTGTTATCAATGATGCAACCCAGACATGCTGCCTTAGCAAGACGAAGGATCGACTCATTCTAGGATGGAATAATTGTGTTGCTGATAAAGCTGAACTAGAATCTTGTAGCTATGTTCAGATCTTTCTTTTCAATCAGATCCCCTTCCACTAACCACTTCGTAGTACCATCTGAAATCAGTAGGGCTAATCCCTTCTTAATCTTTTCCAGCTTCTCTGTTTTGATCAAGTGCTGGCAGTGATCATTAATACTCGTGGACCTACCCAAGACTGTGTTGATAGTAGCACAATCACACTTTACCTTCCGGCCTCTGACAACCACGTAATCAACTGCTTTGAAAGCTGTTGCTAGCTTTTTCCTCTGGGGTATCAATGCACTATGTATGCACTGTAGAATTCTCTCACCCAGTTTGGAATATAAGAGTCACGGGATTTTGTCCGGGTATCTGTCGATCACTCCATCCATAGACAGACGCTTCTCCTCAAGGATTGTCCTCAGTCCCTCAGTCTTTAATTTGTTCATTGACTTGGGAGGAGGACCATGTACTGGTGGTGCAAGCACTATTGCTTGCTCTGGAACTAAAAGATGAGGGGCAACTTGAGAAGTTCGGATCCTAAAAGGATCATTCAAATTTTTAGATCGTAGCTCTTCCCTTTGCGCTGCTGCTAGCTCATCATCATCAGATGACAGAGGCTCATGATGCTCACCCTCACTCTCAAAGGTGGTTAGGTAAGTATCATAAATGCCATTACTGTCAGAGCTTGCCTCCGGTGATGCAGGTGCTTTGCCTTTCTCTTTTCTTTTCCCACCTCTCGTAGAATGTTTTGTACCTTTGCCTTTGGATGCAGCTACGTCCTCATATAGTGTAATCCCCTTTGCTTTCCCTCGGGATGGCATATTTCTTCCTGCAACTTTAGATGTAGCCATGTCTGCAAAACATCGAGAAACAGTTAGAAACATTTAAGTTAAAATCACAGAAACATAGTTGCAGACAAACTCGCAGAACCGGTCAGCGAGTCGCCAACTCTTTGGCGAGCTAGATCCTGCTCGCTGAAGGGATTGGCTCAAAAAACTTAGCAAATTGGCGATAGGAGGGCTCTGTCGGCGATTCGCTGACTATTTTCGGTGAAGTATGGTTAGCCCGCCGAAAGTTACAGTGCAAAATGGACTCAGGGATGCAGAAAAAGGGCGATCAAGAGGACTTTCGCCAAGTGCGCTCAACGACCGCAGACTTCTCGCCAAAAGTTATAGAACCAATCATCACATAAAGCATGAAATTAAAGGTGAGATGGGAACATTAAGCGAACCGCCGAGTGGTTTGGCGAGCTCGACCCAGCTCGTCAAACGACCCAACGTGCCTACTTGCAACCCAACTTCTCAAATTCAACCCCACAACCCCCGAAAAAAAAATTCAAAGCATGCACTAGTTAAATTAAGCTCAGACCCATAACACCCATCTCCCCGGAATACTCAGACTTCTCCCGATTTTTCCAAATTTGGCCATTTGATGATCTGTGCCCTTAAGAATGGTGTCACCCACTCTATTATTGTGCAATTTACGTCATTTAGCACAAATATGGGCTAGTCAGACTTCACCCAACCAATCTAACCAACAAGCAAGCACAAACCCCGAAATTTAACCAATTTCAACACAACAGAACATGGGAAAATGACACCATAAGCATTACGGGCAAGTTAATCAAATTAAATCAGGCATTTACAAACTAATCCTATCAGAGAGGCCCATCACATGACAATACGATAAGATCATTGCAAATGAGTACAAATTCTATAAAATAAACTTGAGGTTTGGAAAACCGACCTTTTATTCCGATTAAAGAATGAAATTGAAAAGTTAGGAAGCAATGTAATCCAAATCCCAGCACCAATTGATCAACTAAAATACTTATAGAGTGCAGAAATATTGAAAATACTAAATAGGTGCAATTTTGAGAAGATGAAAAATGAAGGAGAATGAAAGAATTTGAAATTTAAACCTTTGGCACTTGAATAAACCGTCTAGATTTCACCCATTCGGTGACACGCCGAGTGATCACTTACCTCGCCGAGCTTTACAGGACCCTTAATTGATAAGGGGGTCCAAACAGTGGACAAGATCGATATAGCCGACTTGGTCGGTGATTCACCAATAATTTCCTGGGTTCGCCGAGTTTGACAGACTCCACCTAAAAATTGTCTTGAGTCTAACGGAGGTCTAGGTCGGGGTCGCCGACAGGACTTTAGCTCACCAAACTGTGCTTTTCAAATATTTCCCACACTTTAACCTACACAATCAACACACCATTATTCTAAAATAACAATTTAAAGCGATAAAACCTTAGGTTGCCTCCCAAGAAGCGCCTTAGTTAACGTCGTGGCAGGACGCAAGTCAGCACTCAAACTCCACTCTTGGGGTTAGCCATAGCATCACTTGGCAACCCCCTATTTTGCTGCTGGCAGAGATGAGGCATCACATGACCCATCAGGTTTTCGAACAGCTGGATAGATCTTGAATGAGGACCAATCATCTGTTTCATCACTTCGATGTTCTCCTTCATCTCTTCCAGCACTCTACCATGCTCATTTACCTTGTGGAGAATGACGGAGAGCATTCTTTCGACACGTTTACCCATTGTCCTTAGGCTTTCTTCGCTCATGAGGAGGGATGTATTTGTCCTTCCTTTTGCATTAGACTTTAATCTCCACTATCTTTTAGGCCAACTCATCTATCCGAGTTATCAATGCGGCCAACATGAAGTCCTTCTCTACTTCTTGGTTTGATTCAGCCATGTGATCAAGCAGGTGGGCTGCTATCACATAGGGCTGATGTGTAATACCACCCGGAATGAGTTGGTCAGCCAATACATTGTTTCCGAGACCAAGACTTCTGTAAAAACAATCCAGGAGGACTAAACCTGGAATTTCATAAGTTGGGCATTGAACTAGCAGTTCTTTAAACCTTAGCCAAGCCTTATGAATTCGTTCACCTTCCAATTGCTTGAAGGTTAGAATGCGATCTCTGAACATCATTACTTCTAATGGAGGAAACTCCATTTGCTCGCGAGTACTGCTCGACATACTCACCTCCTCTGTTTCAAAGCACAAACAAGCAAGACAGAGCTAAAAATTAAGTAAGTATCACTATAACTAACAAGACAAAAATCCCACTTAACTAAAAATTCTCAATTAGCACCATGGCGCCATTTTGACATGACTTATCCAGGTGCTTCATCAAATACTAAGCGTCCACAGTCGTTCAATAGTAATATAACCCAACCAAGGGTTGGGATCATTCCCACAGGGAGCGGTTTGTAATTGAGAATCATTAGAAAAGTAAAAGTGTGTTCAAGCTAATCATAGCTATAGACGTTAACGAGTAAAAACATGATAAATTAAAGAATGACACAAGTGTCAATTATCAATGGGGTTTTTGTAAACAATTATCAGCTAAAACGACAACTAAAATGAGAATGCAAATATGGAGACGGGATTCTTGGGATGTGATAGGAATACGGGCTAAAATATACAACCGGGTAAATGCTATCTATGGTAAATCGCTGTAAATTGGTAACTAGTCTAGATTTTAGTGGGGGTAAATTTTCACTCAAACAATTTACCCCGAATCAAATTGGTTTCTCTCGAACACTGATAAGCGGCATTGAAGCGCAACCTTCACCTTAGTCTATTCACTCTCTCGAGCTGAATGTATTGGAGAGGGTTTAGGATTCACTCTCTCGAGCTGAACCCACGACAACCCAATAACCACATACTATCGATTCAGTAGTTTTGGTTTTACAACCTCTCTCTCGAGAAAGTAAAAAAAAACGAAGATAAAATTGTATTTGCAACTACAACCCCATTAAATTCAAACACAACTACTGAATGAAATCACCTTTATACAACAAAATAACTATATATAAGCAATACCCAGCAGTAAATTCAACCCATATTCACATAATCACACCCCAAGAATTAGGGTTTTAGCTAGATATAGTAAAGAGATAGAAATCAATACCGAAAAGTGTTTCCATCATATAGGTATGATAAATATTGTCTTTACACGCGTCAAGGATGAAGAATCTTCAATACCCACTTCCAAATTGCTAAGAAAAATAGAAAACATCAACTCTTCAAAGCTAAGGAAAATAGTCTATCAAAAACTAATTTATAAAAACTGAAAATTTTAAGAACTCAGTTCTGAAATGTAAAACTTGATAATTGCATCCTAAACTAAAAATTCAAACAAGTTTTTATAGTTGTCAACAAGTGTGCTGCGAAGGATCACTCGACGCAGTTAATCGGGATTGCCGATCCACTCGGTGATCCGCCCTTTAGTCTAGTTCATCGCCTTTGTACATTGTCCTTCAACGACTTCACACTCTGTAGCTTTGGGCAATATGGCATTACTTCGTGGAACCGTTCGGCGACTCGCCGACTGCTCCTTTCTATCGCCTATTTGATTTTGTCCTTCAGGGCTTGGCACACTATAACATTGGGCGAGACCAAGGCCATTCGGTGACCCGCCCAATGGTTTAGGCAATCCTCAGGCCTTCTTTTCTTCGTTATTTCAGCTGCCTTGCTCCTTTTTGCCCAATAATATTTGTCTCTAATTCCAAATACCTGAAACTCAAGGAGTTTCATCAGTTATTGAGACAAAATATGCATTTGAGGACACTAAATCTATCAAAATAAGGCCCTAAAAGAGTCCAAATCGTGGACTCATCATTTCTCAACTTGCGACGATCAAGAATCTGAGTGTGAGTGTCCACATATGATAGGATTTCCTTGAGACCAATATTCTCTGTAGGCACAATAAGTGAATGATTACCTAAACCCTTTTTAACATGGAGATGTGAAACACTTGATGGAATGTTGCTAACTCTGCTGGTAGCTTCAACTCATAAGCTACACTGCCAACTCTCTTGGATATCCCGTAAGGACAAATGTTTCAGGAAATGAGCTTTTATTTCATTCCAAATCTCATAACACCCATCATAGGTGAAATATTTAGATATACCCAATCATCAACCTCAAACTCTAGATCTCTTCTTTTAACATCGGTGGCTCTGCGCTGTTTTCAACCTCTCTTGGATTATTTTCACCTTCTCTGTGGATTGATTAACTAAGTCTCGTATTATTAACTCACCTTAACCAAACTTAAGTGTCACGACCCAGGGGTACCCCTAGATGTAACACGGCATACTTGACCTCGAAAAGGTCTAATACAACCCCTTAGCATATCATGACATAAGATAAATAGAAATGATCCAGAATTTAAATATTTTACAATCAAAGTCTTTCATAAAATCGAATAGAACTCTAGACATTGTCTCCATAAACCATCTACTACAATCGAGTAGCAGATAGGGTCACAACCCCTTACAACATAATCTCAATTAGGATATGTAGGAAATAATCTAAAAGTGAATAATTCTTTTCCTCGAACCATGAGGACTCACCAAAAGCAAGGAGAGAATCAATCAAAACTTTGAACCAAAGGAGAAACAACCTCAATAGCCGGGCCCTACACTTATAGAAAAATGTAGAAAATATGGGTTAGTACAAAAATGCACTAAGTATGATAGCCATGCATAAAATCATTGAAAACATGCTAAAAAGGGACATTTTAGTTTAAACCATGGTTTTATCAAGTTTAAGATTCATCATGCACATTAGTGTAGATACACAAGTCAAACCATCTCATAAGTAACCCTAAGCTATACTTGTGCAAGCTATAGATAAGATCCCATAATCCTATCCAATACTAAGTGCCACTTTTGGGTCACCAACATCATACATAATATGCTTTGGCCTCATCATAACCAATACTCATAGACAAGGACACATTCATGATCATTAACTCAAATCAAGGAAAGCTACTCATAGCAACAATCCATATTAAAAATGCATAAATCATAAGTCTTCATAGCATAAGAGAACAACACCACAACCCCTCTCAAAGTCTACTTCTCCCATGCATGAATGAAGTCCCATACCCTCACTCCCACTAAGTAAAGCTTCTTGAGAAGTCATAAGTGATAGTCCATGTTCATGTTCTTGTCATAGTTGGGAAAATAACCTTAACAGACATATAATATGTGAGCTACATGGAATCCGGTGTCATGTCCCATACCGAAAAGAGAGGTACTACTTGCCTAAGGTAGAAATAAATGTATTAGCTTCTAGGTGGATCCACTAGCTAAAGATCTATGTGGGGATATAGTTACGGGATATGGAGATTGTTACTAGAAACCCCAGCCTTTTGAATTTACGGGAGGAGCTCCCATCTCATGAGATTATCTAAAGAAACCCGACCTTTTGAATTGACGGGAGGGCCTCTACCTCATATTCCATATCCACTCGGTGCTAAGCATTACTTCCCAAAATATCGTGTTTCATCTTGAATTAAGTTCACATGCATGCAAGAGTGCCTTGACACTCTATCTGACATAATTCATAGAATAGCTTATAGATTCAATAGGTGAGAATGGACTTTCAACCTTAGAATCATCATTAATATGTGAGTAA
The DNA here is from genome assembly GCA_036250505.1 of Solanum acaule. Lineage (NCBI taxonomy): Eukaryota > Viridiplantae > Streptophyta > Magnoliopsida > Solanales > Solanaceae > Solanum > Solanum acaule. Next base: position 15,696 of record JAJOOR010033041.1, on the reverse strand, counting down.
AACTTTCACATCATGTGCTTAGGGTGTTCATGAAAATATCCTTTTAATCAACACAACAAGATTATCATTGTCATATATAGTTGATGCATAATTATGTGTAAGGGTATAGGGGATAATGACCTTTCAATCACTACCACAATTACATCATAGTCATAGGATCTTCATTCTCATAGTAAATCTTGTAGCACATGAACAAGTCTCATAATCAAGTAAACTTCTCATAATTTGCCCTTCAAGGACCATGAATCACACGTAACCCAAACATCTAGAATTTCTAAATTAGATATGGATAATAACAAGATTCAAGTACTTCAATCAATCTAAGCACAGTCTATTCACATGCTTCTATAATCAATCAACCCACATGACAAGTTCACAATTTAGCAATATGGGGAATTCATGGGTTCTTGGGGGGATTTCATCATAAATCAACCATAATTAATCAATTCAATCATAATTAGACATAAATCAAACATTGAAAACATTTTTGAAAGGAACACATGACATTGGAAGAAACCCTAGCTTTTGGGGATTTCTAGATTTGAAATTGAAGACTTTGAAGGGACTCTATGGGTGAAGACTACCCATAGATGAAAAGCTACCATACCTTAGGATGATTCTCCAAAGAAATTGAAGGAGAAATCCTCGAATTCTTCAAACCCTAGCTCCAATTCTACTCTTCTTCTTCCTTGAGTTTTAGAGAGAGAAATATTGGGAGGAAGATGAACTTTGATTTGATTTGGGTGTTTGTGAAAACGTGACTTAGTTTAGGTGTATTTTGACTTAAAAAGACTTATATATTTGTATAAACAATACAAAACGACCCCACTTTGATAGGACTTAAAAAGTGAAGTACCTAAAATGCCCCTCATTTAGAGTGCGCTGCAGGGACCACGATGGGCTCCACGAGCCGTGGTCCCATCCGTGGTCTTGAGGCAGTAGCTTTGCACTTGGTGCCATAAAATCATAGGCCCAAGGCATTCCCACGAGGGGATCCACGAGCCGTGGTCAAGACCACTGGCCGTGGTCCCTCTCGTGGTCCTTGAAGTAGTGGCTAGACCACTTGGGCCCTTAAGCTCACATGCCCAAGGCAACTTCACGAAGGGCTCCACGAGCCATGGTCCCTTTGGTGTCCTTGAGGCAGTGGCTAAGCCACTATGCCTTCAACTCCCTTTTCCCCTAAGTCAAGTCCAAGATCACTCCCATGAGCCGTTAAATGCTTCACGAGCCGTGAAGAGGCTTTTGTGGAGGGTCCATTTTTGAGACACCAATAGGGGACTGCTGCTTCCACCTTCAGGAGTGGCACCACGACTTGTGGTGTCCACTACGGGTCATAAAGACCCTCATGGTCTTGGTGGGCAGTGCCTTGGTCAAGGTGGGCAGCCTTGGCCCCTTGCCTTGGCCCTCACATGTTTTCCTTGGCTCTTAGCCCTTAATCTCGACGTTAACCCTCACGTTTAGGCTCTAGTTTAATCTACTAGTTTTTGGAGTGTTACATTATCTCCCCCTTGGGAACATTCGTCATCGAATGACGACCTAGACACCTTATAGAATTAAAGACTCAAGACTAGCAACCCATCATGCAGGCAAAACTTAAAACAATGCACAATTCAAGGGAGGGAGCTTCAACTCCATCTCAATCATAATCAATGCAACATAAGGAAGTAGGAACTACATCTATCAACCCAATATGCATGAAATTCAACATTTTTCATGTTCATAGGAGGAACTACCTTCTCCAAAAAAAGCATGCTCAACATCACATCATGGAGCCAATATGCCATCTCATCAAAATAAAGCATGTTCATCAATTCATGTCATGAAGTCAAATACATAACATCATACTAAAATGCACAACAACATGAGAGAACACCTAAATCATGAAAACTCATTTATCGCTAAACATGAACTTTCTCAAGAACATGCATAATAATAAGGAAATCATGGAAAACACATATATCACACATGATTCCCAAAACTAGGAACTTAAGAGGAACTACTTACCTCAAGCTTGAATAGGAGTAGAAGGAAAAAGATGAGGATAGCGGGATTTCATATCGGCCTCAGCATCCCAAGTAGCACCTTCAACTAAATTATTCCTCCATAAAACCTTCACGAAAGCTATTTCCTTGTTTCTCAATCTCTTAACTTGCCGGTCCAAGATTTCCACCGAAACCTATTCATATGAAAGGCTCTCATCAACCCCTAACCCTTCTAAGGGAATGATGGATACTGGGTCACCAATACACTTCTTAAGCATAGAAACGTGAAATACCGGGTGAACCGGAGCCAACTCATTTGGCAAGTCTACTTCATAGGCAACTTTCCCAATATGCTTTATAATTTGATATGGGCTCACATACCGGGGACTAAGTTTCCCTTTCTTGCCAAGCCTCATCACACCTTTCATAGGTGAGATTTTCAAGTAGACCCAATCATTAACTTTGAATTCTAGATCCCTTCTTCTAACATCAGCATTGGACTTTTGCCGACATTGGGCCGTCCTCAACCTCTCTCAATAAGTCAGACTTTCTCAATGGCCTCATAAACTAATTCGGGACCAATTAGAGCAATTTCACCTACTTCAAACCAACCAACTGGAGACCTACATCCCCTACCATACAAGGCTTTATAAGGAGCCATGACAATACTTGAGTGGTAACTATTGTTGTAGGCAAACTCTATCAATGGTAGATGGTTATCCCAATTACCCTTGAAGTCTATCACTCATGCTCTCAACATATCCTCCAAGGTTTGTATGGTACGTTCTGATTTCCCATCGGTTTGGGGATGAAAATTCATGCTAAGCTTAATCTTAATATCAAGCCCTTTTTGGAATGCCTTCCCCGAAATAATAGATAAAGGAACCCCATGCAACTTCACTATCTCATTGATATACAATTTGGCATAGTCTTCCACTGAAAAAGTAGCCTTGACGGGAATGAAATGGGCTGATTTTGTCATCTGATCTATGATGACCCAAATAGAATCATGTTGCCTTCGAGTACGAGGCAAGCCCACAATAAAATCAATATTCACCTCCTCTGACTTCCAAGTGGGAATATCGATATCTAGGGATAAGCCTCCATGTCTATGGTGCTCGGCCTTAAATTGTTGACAATTCAGACACTTGGCTACAAAGCCCGCAATATCCCTTTTCATGCCATTCCACCAATAGACCTCCCATAGATTACGGTACATCTTGGTGACTCCCGAATGAATAGAATATCTAGAACCATGAGCCTCTTCTAGAATTTGTTCTCTCAAGCCATCAACATCCAGAACACATAAATGACCTTGGTACCTAAGCACCCTATCTCCCCATTGGGAGAAGGCCTCAGCGGACTTCCGTAGTACCGACTCTTTCATCTTAACGAATATGGGATCAAGGTCTTGTTTGGCCTTAACATCCATCACAAAGGATGATTCAGAACCATTGTGGACCGTGACACCACCCTTGGGGGAATCAACTAGATGAACACCTAGCGGGCCAACCTATGCACATTACGAACCAATTCGTTCTTTTCATCCTCTATATGAGTTACACTACCCATGCACAATCTACTAAGAGCATCTGCTACCACATTATCTTTTCTGGGGTGATAAAGGACACTCATGTCATAGTCCTTCAACAATTCTAACCATCTTCTTTGCCGAAGGTTCAAGTCATTTTGGCTAAACACGTATTGGAGACTTTTATGATCGGTGAAAACATCCACATGTACCCCATATAGATAATGCCTCCATATTTTCAAGGCAAACACCACCGCCGCTAATTTGAGGTCATAGGTCGGATAGTTCTTTTCATGTATTTTGTATTGCCTGGAGGCATAGGCAATCACTTTACCATTTTGCATGAGCACACATCCCAACCCAACTCTAGAGGCATCACGATATACTACAAAACCATCTATACCCTCCGGTAAGGTCAACACCGGAGCGGAAGTAAGTCTATTCTTCAATTCTTGAAAACTTTTCTCACAATTTTCCGACCACACAAATTTATCTTTCTTTTGAGTCAAGGCAGTCAAAGAAGAAGCAATGGAGGAAAACCCCTCAACAAATCTTCTATAATAATCGGCCAAACCCAGAAAGCTTCTTATGTCGGATGGAGTAAGAGGTCTAGGCCAACTCTTGACTACATCCGTCTTCTTAGGATCTACCTCTATATCCTTAATTGACATAATGTAGCAAAGGAATGCTACATACCTTAGCCAAAACTCACATTTGCTAAATTTTGTGAAAAGTTGGTGTTCCTTAAGTACTTGTAATACCACCCTCAAATGGTCAACAAGCTCTTTTTCACTCCTTGAGTATATCACGATGTCATCAATGAACATAATGATGAACATGTTAAGATATTGTCGGAACATCCTATTCAGAAAATCCATGAATAGGATGTTCCAAAGGACATGACTAAGAACTCATAGTGACCATATCTCATTCGAAAGGCCGTCTTTGGGATGTCAACTTCCCTCACCCTCAATTGGTGATAACCCGAACGAAGATCTATCTTGGAGAAATAACTAGCTCCTTGAAGCAGGCCAAATAAATCATCAATTCTCAAAAGTGGATACTTGTTCTTAATGGTCACCTTATTCAATTGCCGATAATCAATACACATTCTAAGAGACCCATCCTTATTCCTAACAAACAATAGCGGAGCACCCCATGGAGAGATGCTTGGTGAATAAAACCCTTGTCTAGAAAATCCTTTAGTTGCTTTTTCAACTCCTTCAACTCCGCTGGAGCCATTCTATAAGGAGGAATGGAGATAGGTTACTATCTGGAATAAGGTCAATACCAAAATCTATTTCCTTTTCGAGAGGAATACTGGGAAAATCATCGGGAAATACTTTTTGAAACTCATTCACTACACGAAGCGACTCTAGAGGAAGGGTTTTGGATTCAACATCCTTCACTCTAACAATATGGTAGACACACCCTTTGAGATCATCTTTCTAGCTTTAAGACAAGAAACAAATTGACCTCTAGGTATGGAATTTCCACCCTTCCATCTAAAATAGGCTCATTCAGAAATTGGAATTTAACCATCTAGGTTCTATAATCAATCGAAGCATATCATGCATGCAACCAATCCAACCAAGAATTACATTAAAATCTAACATGTAAAGTTCTACCAATTCAACAAGAGTAACTGTATGGGAAAAGGAAATGGGACATCTCTTGTACACCCTCTTAGCCACCACATAATCACAAACTGGGATAGATACCAAAAAAGGTTCCAATAATTCTTCTGGGAAACATCAAACCTCATAGCCACATATGGCATCACAATAGACAAAGTAAAACGGGGTCCAATAAAACATACACATCAATAAGGAAGACTTTAAACATACCGGTCACCACCTCCGGGGAACTCTCTTGGTCATCTCGGGATTCATGAGCATACAAACGGTTTGGCTTTTGGGCATTGGAGTTTGAACCGCTTGGGGGAGTTTGTCTGTCTTCTCTCCCCTTGGCCATACGTGTTGGGAAATCCTTCAATTAATGACCACTCTCACCACAACCATAGAAAACATCCATGCCGGCTAGGCACTTGGCATGATGCCTCTTTCCACATTTGGCACAAGTAGGTTTTTTCGTAGTAGTCCCCTTATCACGACCTCCTTGAGGTTTAGGGTTAGACACCCTATCCTTGTTTCCCTTTGAAGTACTAGAGGAGTCTTGGTTGGAGAACCTTTGCTTGAACCTTGGTCACCCTTGACCCTCGGACTTACCCTTGGAAAGATTCCCATCATCGGTCCTTGCCTTTTTTGCTTCTCTATTCTTTTTCCTAAGTCTTGACTCCTCAATTTGTTGTACATATACCATGAGACGAGAGATATCCATATTATCATGGAGCATTATCAAATGACATTCTTGTTCAATCAAGTTGGACACACCCGTCAAAAACTTACTTATCTCATCCCTTGGGTTCGACAGCAAAGATGGGGCATATTTGGACAATTGAGTACATTTTAGGGAGTAGTCTTTCACACTCATGTTCCCTTGACAAAGATTGATGAATTCCGCAACCTTAGCTTCCCTAAATTCTCGGGGAAAGTATCTAGCAAGAAACACAGATTTGAACACTTCCCACTCTATGGGACCCGATCCTACCGGCCTATTGTCTTTCCATTGTTTATACCATATTTGAGCCGCACCCTTCAATTTATAAGCGGCCAATTCATCCTTTTCAACCGAAGTCACTCCCATGATGTCTAGTATTTTGTAGACCTCTTCCACAAACTCTTGAGGATCCTCTCCCCCTTTTGAGCTATGAAATTCAGGCAGATTCATCCTAGAAAAGTTCCTTATCCTTGAAGCGTCCATATTCACATTGGGATTCACAGGATTCCTAGTATCTCTACTGACTTGGGCCGTCACGGCTTGAGTCAATATTTGGGGAGCCGACCTTATTTCCACATTTGTCATAGCTCCCTCATCCATAGGAGCTTGAGGAACTTGATGATCTTGGGGAGCTTGGGGAGGAACTCCCTCATTCACATTCTCCTCTTCCCTTCTTCTTGCATTCACCCTTCTTGTATTAATTTCCTGAAGACACAAGAGAAGGTTTAGGAAAAAAGACTTTATAGAGTTAAAACTCTAAGCCACCCATTCATAAACATCTTAAACATCTTATAGCCTCTCATTCATAAATGTGGTGCGCTTCACACTCATAAACAAGAATATACTAGACGTTGCTTATGAGACATCATCCTGGAATAATTCTAAACCTTGTACTCTGATACCAAGTTTGTCACGACCCAGGGGTACTCCCTAGATGTAAGATGGCGTACTTGACCCCGAAGGGGTCTCATAGAAGCCCTTACCATATCATGACATAAGATAAATAAAAATGACGCAAAATTTAATTTTTTTACAATCAAAGTCTTTCATAGAATCAAATAGAAGTCTAGACATTGTCTCCACAAACCATCTAATACAATCGAGTAGCAAATAGAGTCATAGCCCCTTACAACATAGTCTCAATTAGGATATGTAGGAAAGAAACTAAAAGTGAATAACTCTTGTCCTCGAACCATTAGGACTCACCAAAAGCAAGGAGAGAATCAATCAAAGCTTTGAACCAAAGGAGAAGCAACCCCAACAACTGGGCCTTACACTTATAGAAAAATGTAGAAAATATGGGTTAGTACAAAAATGCACTAAGTATGATAGTCATGCATAAAATCATTGAAAACATACTAAAAAGGGACGTTTTAGTTGAAACCATGCTTTTATCAAGTTTAAGAGTCATCATGCACATTAGTGTGGACAGACAAGTCAAACCATCTCATAAGTAACCCTAAGCTATACCTGTGCAATGTATAAATAAGATCCCATAATCCCATCTAATACTAAGTACCACTTTTGGGTCACCAACATCATACATATCATGCTTTGGCCTCATCAGAACCAATACTAATAGAAAAGGACACATTCATGATCATTAACTCATATTAAGAAAAGATACTCATAGTAACAATCAATATTAAACATGCATAAATCATAAGTCTTCATAGCATAAGAGAACTACACCACAACCCTTCTCAAAGTCTACTTGTGCCATGCATGAATGAAGTCCCATACCCCTACTCACACTAAGTAGAGCTTCTTGAGAAGTCATAAGTGATAGTCCATGTTCATGTTCTTTTCATAGTTGGAAAAATAGCTTTAACTGACATAGACCATGTGGCCTACATGGATTCCGGTGTCATGTCCCACACCGAAAATAGAGGTTCTACTTGCCTAAGGTAGAACTAAATGTATTAACTTCTAGTGTATCCATTAGCTAAAGGCCTATGTGGCACATAGTTACGAGATATGGAGATTGTTACTAGAAACCCCGACCTTTTGAATTGATGGGAGCCGCTCCAATCTCATGAGATCATCTTTAGAAACCCGGCATTTTGAATTGACAGGAGGGCCTCTACCTCATATTCCATATCCACTCGGTGCTAAGTATTACTTCCCAAAATTTAATGTTTCATGTTGAATTTAGTTTACATGCATGCAAGAGTTCCTTGACACTCTATCCGACATAATTCATAGAATAGCTCATAGATTCAATAGCTTAGAATGGACTTTCAACCTCAGAATTATCATTAATATGTGAGTAAACCTTTCACATCATGTGCTTAGTGTGTTCATGAGAATAGCCTTTCAATCAACACAACATGATTATCATAATCATAGATACTTCATGCATAATCATGTGTAATGGTATATGGGAGAATGACCTTTCAATCACCACCACAATTACACCATAATCATATGATCTTCATCCTCATAGTAAATCTTTTAGCACATGCACAATTCTCCTAATCAAGTAAACTTCTCATAATTTTCCCTTTAAGGACCATGAATCACATCCAACCCAAACATCACGAATTTCTACATTAGATATGGTTAATAACATGATTAAATTACTTCACTCTATCTAAGTACAATCTATTCACATGCTTCTATAATCAATGAACCCACATCACAAGTTCACAATTTAGCAATATGGGGAATTCATGTGTTCTTGGGGGGATTTCATCATAAATCAACCATAATTCATCAATTCAATCATAATTCGACATAAATCAAACATTGAAAACCATTTTGAAGGGAACCCATGACATTGGAAGAAACCCTAGCTTTTAGGGATTTGTAGATTTGAAATTGAAGACTCTGAAGGGATTCTATGGGTGAAGACTACCCATAGATGAAAAGCTACCATACCTTAGGATGATTCTCCAAACAAATTGAAGGAGGAATCCTAGAATTCTTCAAATCCTAGCCCCAATTCTACTCTTATTCTTCCTTGAATTTAGAGAGAGAAATATTGTGAGAAAGATGAACTTTGATTTGATTTGGGTATTTTTGAAAATTGACTTAGTTTAGGTGTATTTTGACTTAAAAATACTTATATATTTGTATAAAAACAATACAAAATGACCCCATTTTCATAGGACTTAAAAGTGAAGTCCCTAAAATTCCCCTCATTTAGAGTGGGCTGCCAGGGACCATGATGGGTTCCACGAGCCGTGGTGCCATCCGTGGTCTTGAGGCAGTAGGTTGGCAGTTAGTACCATAAGCTCACAGGCCCAAGGCATTCCCACGAGGGGATCCACGAGCCGTGGTCAAGACCACTGGCCGTGGTCCCTCTCGTGGTCCTTGAAGTAGTGGCTAGACCACATGGGCCCTTAAGCTCACATTCCCAAGGCAACTTCACTAAGGGCTTCACGAGCCGTGGAGTTAACCATGAGCTGTGGTCTCTTTCGTGGCCTTGAGGCAGTGGCTAAGCCACTATGCCTTCAACTACCTTTTTCCCTAAGTCAAGTCCAAGAACACTCCCACGAGCCGTTAAAGGCTTCATAGCCATGAAGAGACTTGTGTTGAGGGTCCATTTATGAGACACCTTAAGGTGGCTACTGCCTCCACCTCCATGAGTGGAACCATTACTCTTGGTGTCCACTACGGGTCGTGAAGACCCTTTTGGTCTTAGTGGGCAATGCCTTGGTCAAGGTGTGCATCCTTGTCCTCTTGCCTTGGCCCTCACCTATGTTGGTTAAGGCTATTTTCCCAACTATGAAAAGAACATGAACATAAACTATGACTTATGACTTGTCAAGGAGTTCTACTTAGTGTGAGTGGGGGTGTGGGACTTCATTCATGCATGGCACAAGTAGACTTTGAGAGGGGTTGTGGTGTGGTTCTCTTATGCTTTGAAGATATATGAATTATGCATGATTAGTATGGATTGTTGCTATGAATGGCTTTCCTTGATATGAGTTAATGAACATGAATGATTCCTTAGCTATGAGTATTGGCTATGATAAGGCCCAAGCATGATATGTATGGTGCTGGTGATCTAAAAGTGGTACTTAGTATTAGATATGATTATGCGATCTTATCTATACATTGCACAAGTATAGCTTAGGGTTTCTTATGAGATGGTTTGACTTATGTTCTTACACAAATGTGCATGATGACTCTTAAGCCATCCAATAGGAGATCTTCACCTTTGCCCAGAAAGAGCCTCATAAGAAGTCATACGAATACTGGAGTGATAGCTGTTATTGCCTATTCTTTAAGGTCTAAATAGTGTGCTCTTCTTGAACATCAATCTGAGGAAGAAAAGTAGTACTAAAGTTTGCCTTCAAACACAAACCTATTTGAAATCACTTCTAAAATTGAGTGGTGAATTGTGTAGCCCTATCTGAAATGATAGACAAAGAGACTCCATGAAGTAGGACTACTTCATAGATGTATAAACTGGCATAATCTTTTACTGAACTTATAGTCTTTACCGGCTAGTAATGGGTTGATCTTTTAATCCAATCTACAATCACCCAAATCAAATATTGCTGCCTACAAGATCACGACAGACCAGTAACAAAGTCCATATTAATCATCTCCCACTTCCAATCTAGACGAGCTATGTTCTGAGCCACACCACACGGTGTTTGGTGTTCCACCTTGACTTCTTGGCAATTTGGGCACTTAGCAATAATATCGATAGTACACCTCTTCATACTATTCCACCAATAGAATTTTCTGAAATCATGGTATATCTTTGGGTAACCCAGATGGATCGAGTATCTAGAACTAATAGCTTCTGCCATGATTATCTCTTGGAGCTCATCCACCTTTGGAACACATAATCTACCTTTATATCTCAAGACACCATCTCTCCTTTGTTCAAAGTCATTGCTTTCTGCTTATGAACGTTTGTCTTTAGTTCTAGTTAGATGGGGTCTTTGTCTTGCTTCTCCTTCACTTCTGACTCTTTTATGATTCAGCCCCATTCATCACAACAACTCCACTTTCACTGGAATCTAACAAACAAAACTCCCAAATGTGCAAGTATGTGCACTTCCTCAGCCAACTCTTTCCTTCCTTTCTCGACATGAGAAGTACTCCCTATGGACAACTTGCTCAAGGTATCAACAACAACATTAGTGTTACATGAGTGGGAGAGGATACTCATGTCGTAATCCTTGAGTAGTTCTAACCACATCCTTTATCTTAGAATAAGCTCCTTTTAACAGAGAGCATACTAGACACTTTTGTGGTCGGTGAACATATCCACATGAACTCCATAGAGACTGTTGCCAACTCAAGATCATGAATCATGTAGTTATTCTCATGAATTTTAAGTTGCCTGGAGGCATGGCTATAACCTTACCATTCTGTATCTACACACAACAAAGCCTCACTTTGTACTTATCACAATAGACAACAAAACCCTCTGTATCCTCTAGTAGGGTTAACAGTGGAGTAGTAGTTGACCGAGTTTTCAATCCATGATGCCGGTCGAATGACACCAATACATTGAATGTACAAGTATTTAATATTGCCGAAGTGAAACAACTTAAAGAAAGGACTATATAGATAAAGATATACTCAAGTTGAATGTAAAGGAATAAAGGAACTATATCATTTAAAACATTGCAAGTACTTACTCATCTCTGAAACTGACGATAATTAGTGAAATGGAAAAAATACACTTTAATCTATTTGGAAAATTCTCGAACCAACAACAATCACTTTTTATGATATACGTGATGATACAACATCTGGCTCACGCTGCCAGAACTCTTCTATACCATGCCAGGGTATACGACCTCTCAACTAAGTGGATCCATTAAATAGTAAGACTCTATTTAAAGAGTATGATCCTTTACCCATGTTGGCAAACATGGTTTATGAGGATTTTGAATTGTCTGAACTCATCCCCATATTGGTGCTCAATACTACTCCCAATAATTTACTCATGACCAAATGCATAATACATACTCTTTCTGGGTTTTGAGATAATAACTCAAAATAACCTCTTAAAAGAGGTAACTACTCTGAAATATCTCTAAGTCATAAATTCTTTCTAGAAATCAAAGTTTCTCGTTGTCAATGTAAAAATGGTACTTTTGGGAATATTTAGTTTCCTTATACTCTCGATCAATTATGTATAAAACTCTTCTCAAAACTCATCTTTGCTTTGTCAGAAAATAAGTTTAAGACCATTGTTTGGTTAAAATGGATTCTCAATAATAACTCAATAAATGCTCAAATGCTGAAAAATAAAGATGAACAATCAACTGAAGAATCTCAATGCAAGATATAGCAACTTAATAATCAGGAAATAGAATTCAGAACTCAACAACAAACTTATCTCAAGAATTATCAAAACAAAGGGTGTAACCCTATATTATTCTTTACTGATAGAAAATATATGTAGGGCATGAAGACAACTAAGTCTATCACATTGATAGCCTCACAAACCTTAAAGAACAAAGTTCTTGGCGAAACTAGAAGAACGCTTGAAAACCTAGACTTTTCTCCTCTTGGAACCTTTGTATAGTCACTTGAAGTATAAATGAGCGTAAAAGAACTAATTAACATTTTCTAAACCGATAACTAGGTGTAAAAAGGTCAGGGCTTAGGCAGAGAAAAGGTAGGAAAAGACTAAACTACCGCTCTTAAAAACTGATGAAAATCGTCCACGGGTCCATCTACAATTTGTGGTTTATTGTACGAACCGTAGATACCATCCATGGAATTTATATTACATTTAAGGCTCAAAATTTTATTCTATGGGTGTAATCTACGACCACTAGAAGTTCTAAGAAATGTACATTCAATCTGTAGAACTTATATTAAGTTTTCAGGTTCAAAAGTTCATTCTACGGGTCCAAACTATGGCCCGTAGAAGTTCCTATTGCCCGTGGGATTGTAATAACCTGTAAAATGAATAAGTGAAACTAGAGCCTAACTAGTGAGTGTGTGAGTTTGGCATGAGGTTGAGGTGGTGTAATGTTGTCCCGAGCTATGGTTGATGGGTTTAGGAGTTAAAAGTCAATGTACGACTCCCCAAGGACCACCCTAGGGGTCCTTGAGGAGGACCCTTAGTCTAACCCCCAAGACCGTAGAAACCTTGAAGTTGGCCAAAATGGGGTGAACCACAGAAGGGGTCCATGACCCGTAGGTCTATCCACTGTCCGTGGATGGCCTCCGTGGGTCAGACCCCCATGAACAAAGCTGCAGTACCAGACCACATACCAACAACATGGTCCGTTAGTGTACTCACGGTCCGTGAGTCTAGGGCGTGTGTCATACCTGGTTTGCTGGTTTGATTCGACCAAGGTGAGGGGTGGTTTGGTAATTAGCTAATTAATTTAGTTAAGTTGTGGGACAGTTTTTTTAGGTTAATTATGGTATTTTAAGAGTATGTATTAAAATCTATTTTTCATCTCATTATTCAAAATCACAAAATAGAACCCACCTCTCTCCTTCAAAAGTTCTCTCCTCAAAAACCTCCATTAGGGATGAAGATTTAAAGCTTCCAAGGTCAAATTTTTAAGTTTTTCAAGGGGATTTCGTGGATTTCTTTTCTAAAAGGTATGGTGGTCTTCATCCTTGACTTATTATCTTTCAAGGAGCCAATCTCAAAAGTGATTTCAAGTCTCCAATGTTTTCTCTAAAACCCTAGTTTTCAATCTATGCATGGGTTCGATTCTAAATGATTTCCAAAGGCTTTATTGCATTGATTTATAAATGAGTTGTGGATTTAAAAATGAATTAATATGATTTCTTCCTAGAACCCATGTTTTCCCCCAACTTCCTAAATTGTGATTTCTGATTCGGAGTTGATTGATTATGCAAGTATGTTGAATTGTTCATGCTTATATTGAATTAAGTGATTGAATCATGTCAATTTCATTATCTATTGTAGTTTCTTGGATTTCTGGATTGATTTTGGTTCTTAGCCTTTGAAGGGCAAGTTATGATCAAATTACATATTGAAGTAGAATTGTGCTTGATCTATTGATCCACTTGAAATGTGGAGGTGTTTACTTACTATGTATATTGTGGTATTGAATTGATGGATATCTTCCTTGTACCTCTATATATGAAGGATCTATGTATGATCATGATGTAATTAAGTATATGTGTGTGATTTCATTGAATGTATAATGATCATGTTTAAAATGTAATTGTGTTACTGATTGAAAGCATATTATCAATTAACACTCATGAATGATGATGATGGAATGTGAAGGGCTTTCTTATATGAATTGTATATCTTGAATTAGTAGGCTTAGGCATTCTTTTCTTGTATAAATGGAAGTAATGTGAATGAATGTAACTTGAAGTGGTAGGCTTAGACATCATCTTCTTGTATATTGAATGTATCTTGACTTAATGTCTTAATGTCTTGAATTGGTAGACCTAATGTTGGTAGCCTTTCATGAATGAATGAATGGATGAATGATAAAGTATTCTATGCTAAACCTTGGATCGATATACCTAATGTTGGTGGCCTTTCATGAGGAGTCTAGGAACTAATGTGATGTTAAACCTTGAAAATGGTAAACCTAATGGTGGTGGCCCTTTCTTGTGTGAAATGATGAAACTAGAAATGGTAGACCTAATGGTGATGGCTCTTTCTAGGAAGATCAATGAGCTATCCTTAAATGTACCTTGAATCGGTAGACCTAATGGTGGTGGCTCTTTCTTGTGTAATGTACCTTGGGTCGGTAGGCCTAATGTTGGTGGCCCTCTCAAGTACAACAATGTAATGTGAATGAACTACTCTATGGGAATGGAGGCTAAGCACCGAGTGGATATAGTAAGATGGTGGTTATCCCAATGTTAGGTTAGAGTCCAATGAACATATTTCTTATCCCATAACTATATGCCCACATAGGTAAAGCACACTTAGTTCTACCTTAGGCAAGTGGAACATCTTCCTTCGGTGTAGGGTTACATGACACCAGATTCCATGATTTAGCTCTCATGGTCTATGTCAGTTAATGCCTATTCCCATCATATGAGATGTGCATTATGGTTTCGTGATGAGTTCTATGAAGTGTGGGTGGTAGTATGGGATTCCATCCATGCATTGCACGAGTAGACTTTGAGAGGGTCATAGTGAGTTCTCTAAGTCTTAATGACTAATGTATGAATGTGTCCTAAAAGAATCAAATGAAGAATGTTGAGTCTTATATGCTTAAATGTAAAGATGCATGCTATACTTGGATTATTTCATGAGTTACTTCCTTGTCATGACTTATTGTATATGAATGTGCCTTGCTTATGGTGACTTCAAAAGAGTACTTAGTGTGAGTAGTAGTGTGGGATGCTACTTGCACATTGCACAAGTATGACTTAGGGTTGTCCTAGGTGATGGTCCTTATGTGATGATTTGACTTATGAAAGGTTTATGTCTCCTATTTATGAGGCTTGTATGAGACCCCTTCGGGGTCAAGTACACCGTGTCGCTTCCAGGGTATAGGCTCGGTTCGTGACAAACATGGTATCAGAGAATAAGATTTTGGAGATGGTTTTTAGGATTGATGTCTCACAAGCCACGTCTAGTAGAGTCTTGTTCATTGGTGTGAGTCGCGACATATCTATGAGCGAGAGTCTATAGGAAGTTAGGAAGTTACACTTCTTTCATATTCTTCAAGTCGTGCCATAGAGTTAAACTGTAGAATGTCACTCTCTTATTACTTATCTGATGGTCTTTAGGGTATGAACACTTGGAAGGAGTATGCTAGAAGGTGTGAGGGAGGAAGGTTGGTCATGATGCCAATTATGGCTATGTGACTTGTTAGATTTGAGGTGATATAATGTGATGTTGTATTTAGTATGAAGGTGTTTCTTTATGGTTATGCTTAAGATGATGATGGAACCCGACTT
>JAJOOR010033040.1:0-19946 GCA_036250505.1 Solanum acaule | reverse complement strand
CCAATAATATCGTGTCGGAACGTGACACTCCGATCCAAAAATATCGTGTCGTAACGTGACACTCCGATCCAAAAATACCGTGTTGAAACGTGACACTCCGATCCTAAATTACCGTGTCGGAACATGACACTCCAATCCAATTATACCGTGTCGGAACATGACACTCCGATCCAATAATACCGTGTCGGAACGTGACACTCCGATCCAAAAGTACCGTGTCGGAACGTGACACTCCGATCCAAAAGTACCGTGTCAGAACGTGACACTCTGATCCAATAATACCGTGTCGGAACGTGACACTCCGATCCAATAATACCGTGTCGAAACGTGACACTCCGATCCAATAATATCGTGTCGGAACGTGACACTCCGATCCAAAAATATCGTGTCGAAACGTGACACTCCGATCCAAAAATACCGTGTTGAAACGTGACACTCCGATCCTAAATTACCGTGTCGGAACATGACACTCCAATCCAATTATACCGTGTCGGAACATGACACTCCGATCCAATAATACCGTGTCGGAACGTGACACTCCGATCCAATTATACCGTGTCGGAACGTGACACTCCGATCCAATAATACTGTGTCGGAACGTGACACTCCGATCCAAAAATACCGTGTCGGAACGTGACACTCCGATCCAATAATACCGTGTCGAAACGTGACACTCCGATCCAAAAGTACTGTGTCGGAACGTGACACTCTGATCCAAAAATACCGTGTCGGAACGTGACACTCCGATCCAATAATATTATTAATTTATCATTTATTATCACCACTTTTCAATTTATTAACAATATTTCATCAAGCCTTCCTTATTCAAGGCATTACTTCGATAGAGAGGGTTCAAGATTATAAATTCCACAGTCTCAGGATTTCAGACCAATCACAAACCACACAACCAAGCCACGCAATCAAGTACATAGAGAACTTCACAATATCATTCAATGCATATCAATCACTATTAAGAGTCTATCAAATAGAATAAACCATAACCTACCTCCACCGAAGAACCGAAGTCAGACAAGCTACTTCTCCAATGCTTTTCCTTTCCTCAATGCTTCCGAACGTTTCCAATCTACCAAGTATGCATAATTTGTAAGTTAACGAGTCTCTAGGCACTCATGCTACTATGTGTCTAGCCTAGACCCAAAACTCACCCAATTCTATAATCAATTTCCTAAAATTCAAGACTAAGGGTAAATCTTATTCCTCCATTTAACGTAACTTTAATGATATTAATATAATACCATAGACCTAATATTTATTTAGGTATCTCAATGTATCAACACTTAATTATTAGGTGATAATTGAATTATAAAATCTAACGATGACCACTGGTTACGAAACCAGTGGCTGCCACCACCTCAAACTACACCATAGGAATAACATAAACAGAATGAGAATATATATACATATATGCGCAATTACACAGCACCCAATCCAACCTATGCACATGAACCTTACTTTTCTAATGATTACTTTTAACTTTTCCCAAATTTTTCATCATGCCCTAATCATTACTACTTTACTTATCTTCCAATTCAACCAGCCAATAGCAACCCTTTTTTTAATCAAATTTTCATTATACTTCCCCAATATAACGAATCCATCTACTAATATAATTAACATAGGTTAGAGTCAGAGAGTCACCTGAATGAAGTCGTTCTTTGTTCACGTGGCTTGCTTTCTGTTATTCTTTTCTTCACCTCTTTTCTTCTACAGATTATTTACTAACCTAACTATTTAAAGACTAATTATAAAACCGTAAAAGTGACCCACTATTAAGTTTAATGCTATCTTCTATAACCATCAACTAACTCAATTATTAAAACTGTCCCACTAATTTCATAATTGTAGTTACGAATAGTCCAAAATATCCATTTAAAATCTATCGGAAAGTATTTTATGAAATAAAAAGCTCTAGTACTCAAAACGATCAAATGGGTCGTTACATTATTAACAACTTTGCATCTCAAAAAGCTAGAAAAATAGATTTAAAATAAAAACATTTATAATTTTTTTAAGGCCTCTAGTTTGATTTTGGCTTTAGGCCACCAACGGATTTGAGCCACCCTTGAAACAAAGGGATAATTTAAATGTGTTTTTGACCTTTATCTCTAATTTATATTGATACTCATTTCATAACACGTTATAATATGAGGGTTCCAATTTCTTAATTAGTTTTATTTTTGCGCTGTCACTATATAAAAAATGATGTTTTGGGGCAATTAATTGATCACAATTAGCACTCTTTGTATATGTCCCTAAAATTTTTAGCGACATTGGATCTAATGACACTTAACTAATGTCGATAAAGACTTTAGCACTCTTTATTAATGTGTCTATTTATTTCTGCTAAAAGTTATTTTTGTTATAGTGTGTTATATGACCTCCTCTAAGTGATTGCCCTTCTATTTAAGCACAGTTTCTCTTCAGTATGAACTCCCCATCAACTGAAACTTTTTGAGTTACAGTTATACTTCAAAGTGAGACTCAAACTTCTTGATTCTTTTATGGGGTAGTTGAACTCTGATTCTTCAATTTTGTACATAATTGTTTTTTATGAGAAATTTGTGTTATCTGTTGTTCGATTTTTGCTCACTTGTTTTTATTTCAGCTCCTTAAAATAGTATATCACTGAACTAGCTTGATTTGCATATTTCATACTATTACTTTGTGAATATAATAATCAAAGCTTGCATGATTGTTGGATGTTAAAAAGAAAACAGAGCAATCTTACTGCAATTCGTGTTATCTTAATTCCTCTGTAATTTGTAGGTCTCAAGCTATGGCCTCGAAGGTATCGATCATGTCAACATGGACAGTTAAAGCTGCTGGACGGAGTCTGATTAATCAAGAGCACGATAATTGTAAGATAATTGAGTTGACACCATGGGACATTTTTGAGCTTCAAATTGAGTATGGTCAAGGTGGAGTCCTCTGTTACATGCCTACATCTCAACAAGTAAGAGATATAACCAACACTAGTTCCTTGATTCATCGTCTTAGAGTTTCACTATCTCGAGTTTTAGATTTCTTCCCTCCATTGTGCGGCCACTTTAAGGCAGAAGAGCAGAGTGGAACCACTTGTTTCTTCATTAACTGTAGCAATGCTGGTGTTCAATTCAGTCATGCCAAAGCTGATGGTGTTACAGTTGACGACATCTTGGATCAATCAAAGTGCGTTCCTAATGTGGTAGGTATTATTAGGAGTATGATTATTTAATTCATAGATATTATTAGGAGTATGATTATTTAATTCAATCTTTTAATTATATTTAGAAAATTATGTGTATTTTTTTTAAAAAAAAATAATTTTAAAGTGTCCTTTAATTTTAACGTTTTAATTATTTTTTTTATGTTTAATTGATTTTCTTCACTTATTTTGATATTCATTCAAAATTAATCTATTTTAAATATAAGACATTTGGAATTAAATTTGAAATCAAATCAAAATGAAAGACAAAGAAAGTAAAATCAATAGAAAAACAAAAGAGAAAAAAGTGAATGAAGGTAAAAAAAAAAGTTTCGATACAAGGTAAAAAAAAAAGTGTATTAACTTAATTTAAATACAAGATAAAGAAAATAAGGATATTTTTTTTATTTTTTTTTAAAAATAAAATAAAATTTAAAATTAAAAAAATATATTTTTAAAAGGAAAAGTAATATTTACACATGTGGTAGGTGAGTGTGTAAAACACAACCAACTTGGATGGTTGAAGGTGCCACATCAACATAAAAAGTGCACAAAAATGAAAAAATATGTTCTGGGATAATAGAACCCTAGTTAAGTTTAAATGTATCTCTGAGATTTCGATCATAGTCTAGAAAGAGGCGATAACTTCGTCCGTACATCAGTGGCTTAGGTTCCTCACTAAGGGGCCTGCCCCTGCCTTGTCGCACCACTTCCAATTATATATTCACCTACTATTCCGACTAAGACGTACTACACGTTATTAATTTTTTTTGAAAGATGAAAAGTATATTTCAAAGCAAAATCTTCACTTATAGATTTGGAATTTGGCTTCTTCCTCATTTTATTTCAACAACAAAATACATTTCATTTCATGATTTGTTTTGAATAACTTTCTCTCAGTCCAAAGTTTGTGGCCTCTACAACACAATTAATTGCATCATAACAATGATTTCTCTTATGATCGATTTTTCTAGACAAACTGTCTCTTTGTGTAATGAAATTTAGAGCAATGTCCATTTCATTTTTATGTCGTTTGTCGTCTAGTACTGTTGGCTTCAAAAATTTAATCCAACTTATTTTTAATCTACTCACATCTAATCTGACCGGCCTATTGTAAGCACTAGTGTTGAGCCAGATTAGTTGAGAAAGTACAAACGTAGAATTAAGTCCCATAGTGCATGTGACACTTGTATATCGTATTTACCTTCTTGGAACAACAAGGACGAGGCTCCCTTTTTATTAAATGGTCAACCCATCAGGAGCGTATCTAGAGGGGGTTTTGTGGGTTCATGTGAATCTATGCTCCCCTCTAGATCATATATAGTAGTGATAAATAGCACTTTAAAATTTTATATAATTAAATCGTATGTATATATAAAAGTTTAAAATTAATAGTATTATATATTTGGACCTATAGTTTTTAAAATTTATTGGTTCGGTGTGAAGAGCTAAAAGTTTAAATCAATCAAATTTATATGTTAAATGCATCTTTTGATAGCAGTGCATCCATCCTTTCGAAATTCTGGATATGCCGTCTCTACGAGGAGTCTTGCTATTTAAAACATGCATATAATCAACGAGATGGATCTCAAATACTGCAAAAGCAAGAGTAAAAGGAAGAGAAACAAAGTCTGTTTTTAACTCTCTATTATAGTACTAATAGTAACATTTATTTATGGTACATCACGATTGCTAAAAAATCATAACACAATTTATTTAAATAAATGAGAGAGTGTATTACACACATCATGATGAGAGTGTAATAAAAGAAAGATGTGTGTTTTTCAAACTAATAAGTGATAGCTTAGGTATGAAACTTATACTCTCAATAGTTTATGTATGAAACTTACACTCTCAGTAGTTTAGGTATGAAACTAAAAAAAAGTGATAATTTAAGTGTGTTTTTGACCCTTATACTATTTTATATTGATACTCATTTCATAACACGTTATTAATATGAGGCTTCAATTTTTTAATTACCTTTATTTTTGCTCAGTCACTATATCAAAAATGATCTTTAGCGGCAATTAATTAATGACAATAAACTCAATTGCCGCTAAATATGTATTTTTAGCGGCAAGTAGCACTCTTTGTATGTCCCTAAAGCTTTTCGCGGTATTGAATCTAATGACGCTTAACTAATGCCCGGTAAAGATTTTAACACTCTTTATTAATGTGTCTATTTATTATCGGTAAAAGTCGTTTTTGTTATAGTGTGCAAGTATATGACCTCCTCTAAGTGATTGCCCTTCTATTTAAGCACAGTTTCTCTTTACTATGAACTCCCCATCAACTGAAACTTTTTGAGTTAGAGTTATACTAAGTGAGATTATGAGAAATTAGTATTATCTGTTCCTTGATTTTTGTACACCGTCTTTAAAATAGTTTATCATTTAATATTTCATATTACTTTGTCAATCATCAAAGCTTGCATGATTGTTTAATGTTGTTGGATCTTTAAAAGAAAACAGAGCAATCTGTAATCTTAATTCTTATTTAACTTGTAGGTCTCAAGCTATGGCCTCGAAGGTATCGATCATGTCAACATGTACGGTTAAAGCTGCTGGAGAGAGTGTGATTGAAGATAATTGCAAGATAATTGAGTTGACACCATGGCACAATCTTGAGCTTCAAATTGAGTATCATCGAGACGGAGTCCTATATCGCATGCCTACATCTCAACAAGTAAGAGATATAACCAACACTAGTTCCTTGATTCATCATCTTAGAGTTTCACTATCTTGAGTTTTAGATTTCTTCCCTCCATTCTGCGGCCGCCTTGGGGCAGAAGAGCAGAGTGGAACCACTTGTTTCTTCATTAACTGTAGCAATGCTGGTGTTCAATTCAATCATGCTATAGCTGATGGTGTTACTGTTTGTTGAATATTATTGTTTGGAGACGACGGGCACAATTGATTTCTCACAACTTGAATTTTATTATATCAAAGTAAGGACCCGCTTCGGTCTTACAATCTTGATCACACTTGTTGCTTGCTTCAACAACATTCCTTACTTGAGCACTCACACTTGTTTGCTCTCTTGCTTTCTTACTTACTTGGTTACTTGCTTGGTTTCTTTCTTGGTTACATACAACTCAAATGGACCACCTCTATTTATAGGAGGTGATGGAAGAATCTAGAGAGATACATACTACTCTATTCTAGAATATTCCTAACTATCTTTTTCTAGAACTAGAACATTTCTAGACTATTCTTTCTAGAATACTCATTCTAGAGATTTTCCTTCAATTCTCTACACCTCTGGAATATTCTAGATTTTTCTTAAGTAAATAATTAAGTTGGTGATGAATTCTTAACACTCCCCCTCAACACCAACTTAATTTTTTCTTTGCGTCTGTTATGAGTGATTCCTGAAACTTTGCAAGCATCATGCTGTCCATACCCTTTGAGGATCTCCACCTTCGTCGAATTATTTCGATCCTTACTCTTTGAAGCTTCTTCAAAGGTAATGGTATCTTTATTGTTAACCACCTCTGCTAATGTTGCATCTATATACTTGGCATTTGAGCATTTCAATCGTGTCTTCCTTCTAAGTTGAGGGTGCAGAGCTTCTTGGACACTTTCTTGCAATAGTTCTGGAGTTTCATGTACTTTTGTTTTCCATGAATTCTTATTTTCTCTTTTTGAAAATATCTCCTCTGAATGTGAGTTATATTTTTCATATACCTCTTGTTGTAATTCTGTTTTACTTTCTTGTCCTTCTTCTTCAAGCTTATGTTGTAGCTTTTGCTCCAATTCTATTGAGTCTGGTAATGTGGCTTCTTCAGACCACCATGATGATGTTTCATCAAATACCACATTTCTTGACACATATGTTCGATTTGTGGTAGGGTCACAACACTTCCATCATTTTCTTTGTTCGTCGTATCCAACAAAGATGCAATGAACAACTTTCTTATCAAAGTTGTTGCGGAGATGATCTAGCACGAACACATAGCACACACAACCAAAAACTCGAAAGTGGCTTACGGTAGGAATCATCTTTTTAAGTTTCTCAAATGGTGAGATGAATCTCAATCTTGCCTGCGGCAGCCTGTTGGTGATGTGGACAACAGTCTTCATGCATCTGCCCAAAACCTTGCTGGTACATTCATACTATGCAACATACTTCTGCATATCTCTGCCAGATGTCTATTTTTTCTTTCAGCCACTCCATTTTGTTGTGGTGTATTTGGACAAGTTGTTGTTATCTTATCAACTTCTCTTTAAGATATTCATTGAACTCTCGTGACGTGTATTCTCCCCCATTGTCCGTACGAAGACATTTGATTTTTCTTCCAATATCATTCTCCACAGTATATTGAAACTCTTTAAACTTCTCAAATACTTCAGATTTCTCTTTTAAGAAGTGAATCCATATGTACCTTGAGAAGTCATCAATAAATGTTACCATGTAACGGTAACCGCTGATGGAGGCTTGCTTCACTGGTCCAAACACGTCTGAGTGTACTAGCTCCAATGGCTCCTTTGCTTGATACTTTGATTCTCCATAGGGAAGTTGACGTGCTTTCCCATATTGACATCCATCATATATAGTGTCTCCTCTTATCTCAAGCTTGGGAAGACCTTTTAATTTTGATTGTTGCATCATGATTTTTAGTTTGCTATAGCTCATGTGCCCAAGTCGTGCATGCCATAGATCAACTGTTTTATTACTCTGCATTTTCTCAACATAAGCTGTCTCTGTTGACATGACGTAGATTGATTCTAATCTTCTCCTTTCCATGATTGGTGTGCTTGTAACTTATAAGTTTCGATATACTTTTACGTCATTTGGTCCAAACAAGACATAGTTACCAAAATCTGTTAGTTGCGATACAGATAATAAGTTCTTTTTCATACCTGGAACATGGTAGACATTTTGAAGTTCCACTTGTCTTAAGCTGTGATGAAGCACAAACACCGTCTTGCCAATATGAGTTATTGACATTTTTGAATTATTTGCAGTCACCACAACTCGACTGCCTTTATATTCACTCATGTTAATGAGCTTTTTCTCATCACCAGTCATGTGATTGGAGCATTCTTAATCAACGATCCAATCATGTTCATAATCGACCAATTTCTCACTCACAGTTGCAAGTGCAATCTCATCTTCTTTGTTAGAGTGACAGGTGACAAGCTCTTCTTGTTGATTAGTTTCTTCAACTGCATAAGAGGTCTCGAAATCCCAAACTTCTTCTTCATCTTTCTTATTTTGAGTAGAAGTAGCTACATTACCTTCAGCTTTCTTGAACCAACAGTCTTTCGCATTATATCCTTTCTTTCCACAATTGTAGCACTTCTGCATTTGCCGATTGTTGAAGCCTTTCGCCTGCTTGTTTTTCGTTGAGTTCTTTGATGTTGATTCTCTTGGTCTCCCCATGGCCGTGAGCTTCTCTTTTTTGATAGGCTTGCCTTTTGCTGAAGAACGCCTTATCTTTGTCTTTTATAGTAAGACTTGATAATGGCTTCTCCAAATCTTCTTCATTTGCTAACAGATTTTCCAACTCAGATAAAGTTGGTTCTGTAGCCCACCCTCGTATGGCTATAATTATACCTTTGTACTCCGGCCTTAGACCATGAACAATAATTCTTCTCATTCTTGTCTCTGTAATAGCATTTTCTGGATCTAATTTTTATATTTCATCAAATAAAGATTTTACCTTTGAGAAGTATTGACTAATTGTCATATTCCGTTGAGAGATCGACAAAAGCTCATTTTCAAACCTTTGTAATTTCGCATAATTCTTCTTTGTAAAAATCGTCGCCAAGGTGTCCCAAGCTTCTTTGGGTGTCTTGGCATTCTTAATCCGTTGTAGGAACTCATCCTCGATGGTTACAGTGAGAGCATACATGGCCTTTTCAGCTTTGACCTTCCACCTTTTTGCTGCTTCAACATCTGTTGGTGGTGTGGTGTCTGATCCACCGATGATATCCCATAATTCTTGGCTGAGAAAGTAATATTGCATTCTCGTGCTCCATGATCCGTAGTTGCTTGCGTTGAGCTTCTCAACGCTATTAAGAGTGCTTGCAAAATCCATCATTAATTAGTGCCTCGCGATTTATAGCCTCCGACGGTAGCTTGTAGGATCTCCTTTGAGTTACTACCTCGCTTTTATCCACCAGGCTCTGATACCACTTGTTAAATATTATTGTTTGGAGACGACGGACACAACTGATTTCTCACAACTTTGACCACATGTTGGATAAATCAAAGTGCGTTCCCCTACGAGAATTTTTTCCATTAAATGGAGTTCGAAACCAAAAGGCTACCTCCAAACCATTTTTAGGTGTGCAAGTAACAGAGCTTGTTGATGGCATTTTCATTGGATGCACAACTAATCATGCATTACTTGACGGATCATCTTTTTGGCATTTTTATAGTTCTTGGGCTGAGATATCTTTCGGTTCTAATATTGTCATATCAAAAATCCCCTTTTTGAAACGTGATGAATTCCCTTTCAAAATTGACAATTTCTCTAATCGCATTTCCATACCAAATGAAAGAATCAATAGCAATAGCACACAACAAATGTCGTTGCAAGAAATGTTATTTCATTTTACCAAAAAAGTATAGCCAAGCTTAAAAGCAAAGGCTAATCTTGAAATGAACACCACGAAGATATATTCTCTTCAAGCTGTGTTGGCTTATGTTTTGCAATCCGTTATACGTTGTCGTGATCTGGATCACAACGAAGAGACTATTTTTGAGGTACTAATTGACATGAGGAAAAGACTGAATCCTCTTTTACCTGAAGAGTTCTTTGGAAATGCAATTTACCTTGCTACCATAACGGTCAAGACATGAGAGCTACTGGAGCACGGGGAATTCGAATGGGCTGCTTTACAAATAAATAAAAAGTTTAAGTGCATATACGAGAATTGGATGAAGGATCTAGAGATAACAAAATTGGGTGATTTGCCAGGTAATTACTTTATGCTGCACAACACCCTTGTTTCAATTTTTATAAGTATGATTTTGGTTGGGGAAAGCCAATTGCACGTAAAAGCGGAGGGTCAAACATGTTTGAAGGGAAAATTACTGTGTCGCCTGGACTAGAAGAAGGGAGCATGATTTTTGAGATTTGCCTTTCTCCAAACACAATACAAGCATTGGAGGAACACAAAATGTTTGTTCGTTTGGAATGAACAATTATTTCTTGTTATATTATGCATGAATGAATAAGGACAAAATGTAGTGTCTAATAAATTTGCTATGAATCTTTGTCTCATTGCAATATATAAAGTACTTGTGTGTCTTTTGGTTGTGATTTGACAAGTTACATTGCTTTCAAGTTTTGGGGCAAATGTTTGCTTATTGCATAGATGTTTTATTAACTAATTAATTTCTATATAAATCATGTTTAATTTTAGCTATTAACTGTTGGGGTTTTAAGGTAAGAATGTAAAATGAGAAAAAACATTTTTTGGATTGCACTTAGATCTTAATGCAAATCTTAATATTCATATGTGTATTCAGATTCAGACCTCTTAATTTTAATGGAAACAAATGATGCCTTAGTCTCTTCAAGTAGAAATAAGTCTATTTCGCCTATTCAAATAGTAATAATGTCATAAAATATGACAAGTAGAATTTTCATCATTAAACTTAACTTGAAATGTTAACTACTCCCTCTGTCCCATTTTATGTGAGGTAGTTTGACTCGATACAAAGTTTAAGAAAAAAAGAAAGACTTTTAAAACTTGTGGTCCAAAATGAATGGTAGAAATTTGTGTGGCTGTGAATCATTTCATTAATGGTAAAATAAATATTTTATAGTTAAATTGTTACTTAATATAGAAATGTGCTAGTTTTTTTGTTACTGACTAAAAAAGAAAGTAAGTCACATCAATTGAGACAGAGGAAATAGTATTTTGTACTCATGATTTTGACAAATAAGCATTTAAAGTCGATAAACTTTTTTCTCATCCAATTAATGTACATGTAATACAACTGATTGCACATGAAACTTCACGTCATTTTCTAATGACACATAACAAGTCAAATATTAATAAATTAATTAAATCAAGCAGGTCATTTCTGTGAATTCTATATTAAAAAAAATTAACAATCATGTTCATCATATTTGCTCGCAGATTGAGCATCAAGTTCATGCTAAATAACTGAAATTCTTCTTTATTTGACTTGAATTTTCAATTACAAGTTCGCAAACACAAAATCAATGAACTCTAATCACCATTTTAAATTAATTTTACAAATTTACAAGACACATATATTGTTCTTTAAGCTTCCTCAAACTTATCAGTTTTTTTTTAAAAAAATATTTCAATACACATTACCCACATTAGCTTTGTTGATGATCTTTTATTATTTTGTAAAGATGATTTATTCTCTGTAATTGCCTTACATAAGTGCTTTGAGGATTTTTCTAAAGCCTTAGGATGACAAGCTAATTGGGGAAAATGTTGGGGGAGGGGGGGTGAGTGATGAAGAAGATACTTTTTTTTCCTTTTGTTAATTTATTTTATATAAATATATATATATATATAATTTTGATATTTTTAATGTAGAATATTATGTTCATTCGCTTTTAAACATGGACAATCACATATTTTATTCAATTTAGCTACATCAATACTATATAAGCTTGGTAAATAGTTAAATAGTTTAAAATATTTATTTTATACATGTTTAGGGGTTTGGATGATACCTTGTGAACTATAAGGGTCTAGTGTGACATTCGAGTCAAATATAGAATCTATTATGTTATTTCGCTTATGTTTAAAGCACAATTTCAATACGTGTATCAAAGTTCGGGGTAAATTAGATTTTAACAAACTTTGTACCAACTTAGAAAACCCTACTCCCTTTGCCCCCCGCCTATAAATAATGTTTTAGCAGTTCCTCTCATTCAGTCATTCTCAATGCAACTCTTAGAGTCGCTCCATTCGTCATTCCTTTTATTTGAGGCATGATCAGTCTTTCGTATTGTAGTCAAGAGACTAGCTTGGAACTTCTTTTTCGTATTTGGAGATGAATTGGTTTTATTGCGTGACAATTAGATCATTGATGGATATTATGTTGTGGTTTGTAGTTGTTATTGGTTTTAAGGCTTGCTTTGGGATTCTCCCCCTTAGCGCCGGTCATGTTCCTAACTTGGGTCGTGACATATTCTTGTACAGTCAAGAAATTATCTTATGCAAGCAAGGAACAATTGGTTCAAACTGTCATCTTTGGTATACAATCCTACTGGGCTCAACTCTTCATCCTCTCGGTCAAGGTCATCAAATTGGTAAATAGATATTGTAGGAGCTATATATTGGTCAGGCTCCAATACTATCACTAATAAATCTCTAGTTGCCTGGACAAAAGTATGTACTCCAAAATCTGTTGGTGGTCTTAATGTAACTAATCTACAACTTTGGAATAGAGCTGCTCTGACAAAAACGTGTTGGGACTTAACACATAAGCAAGACAAGTGGTGGATTAGATGGATACATGCTTACTATACTAAAGGCAGATTGATACAGAATATACAAATTCCCAGTCAAGCATGTTGGATGGTGAGAAAACTTCTTGAAGCCAGGGACAACATTGCTATGTGACAGAATCAAGGATCGGACATCCAACTATTCGATAACTCTATCTCCTCAATGTGGGTGACCAACATAGAGTACCATGGAAGCCTTTCATCTTTCATAATTGTGCAAGGACAAAAGTTGTCTTTACAATGTGGTGGACGAACACTAATTGAGAAACTGGAGATTACAAGTGGAACCTAAATGTGTGATGTGCCAAGGAGCTGATGAAACCAGAGAACACCTCTTTGTAGACTACCACTATACACCAATTATTTGGTCTAAAATAATGACGTGGTTGAAAGGACAACTAATATCTTAGACATACTGGGAACAACACCTTGATTGGGCTTCCATTTTTAGATTGGTATACGCAGAAGTAGTCCATGCTATCCTTAATGTAGAATATTGTGTTCATTAGCTTTTAAACATGGACAATCACACATTTTATTCAATTTAGCTACATCAATACTATATAAGCTTGGTAAATAGTTAAAGAGTTTAAAATATTTATTTTGTACATGTTTAGGGGTTTGGATGAAACCTCGTGAAGTATAAGGGTCTAGTGTATAGAATCTCTTATGTTATTCCACCTTTGTTTAAAGCACAATTTCGATACGTGTATCAAAGTTCGGGGTAAATTAGATTTTAACAAACTTTGTACCAACTTAGAAAACCCTACTCCCTTTGCCCCGCTTATAAATAATGTTTTAGCAGTTCCTCTCATTCAGTCATTCTCAATGCAACTCAACATATGGCGGCTGAGAAATTGAAGGGCATTCGCCACAATGAAGAGGTCATTTATGACGTTGACGATGGTGGAATTCAATTTCAACATGAATCCTCTTCTTAGATTCTTCATAACCAAATCGTCGATTTATTGTAAGTTCACTTTACTTTTTTGTTTCCGAAGTAACTCTCATCAACTAGCACTAGTTTGAGGTGAACTAGCACTGGTTTTATGTCAACCTTTAGGAGTAATTTATCAGATTGGTTAAATCTAAAATAATAACATACTCTTTATTTAATACGATCCAATTATACATATCATATACATATAAATTCACCGACTACATTTCAGTCATCCAAAGATCCCGATCTATTTGAAAATTGCTAGAATTGATATATCCATATATCATGTTTCTGCGGACATAAGAATTTTTTCCTTTATGTTCGGTGGAAATCGCATGTTATACTATATTTCAATAAATAGATATTCGTGTTATGATACAAGTAAAATTTTATTTTCCTTATTTGATGATGTATTGAATTCATTATTTCGTAGTGATTGAATAAAATGGGCAAAAACATCATCTTCTTTAAAATAACATTTTAATTTTAATTGGTCTATTTGATCTAATAGAAAAATTGACCAATATTATGTCTTTTAAATTTATTTTTGTCTTAGATTTATTTTAATTTTTTTTTTTAGAATAAGTGATTAATTCAACATTTAATAAATGAGATATAACTTAATTTTTTTAAAATTTCCAAATTAAAAAACAATTTGCAGTGAGTGATTCAATAAAAAACGTTGTATCGCCTACATTTAATCAATAGACTTAAGATTATTTTTTCAATTAAGCTTTATTTATATGAAAACTGACAAATATATATATATATGAAAGTAAGTCTAAAATTGGTGGGTGGATTATTCAACTTTATGTTTATTATACAAAATTTATTTTTCCTTTTTATGTTACATAGAAATTATATTACTTTTTCATGGTTATCAAAAAAATATTTTGACCGAATTTTATAAAACTTCCACTTAAAAATGAAATGATAGTCTTAATTATAATTAGTGTTTGATTTTAATTAAATAAAATTATTCTATTAACTCATATCATTGTTCATTATATATGCCTTATTCAGTTTCTCAAATGTATATCCTTAATTTGTGTTTTACCCAAAAATGCTTGTGGTTAATTTTGCTTTCTCATTTATATTGTATTGATGTCAAAGGTGACTTTCCTATGAGGAGCTTGCACCCTTAGAGTTATAATTAATTAAGAAAATTAGCTTTAATTTTGATTATTTTTTTGCATAATTTATAATTTATATTAGCTCCATAATTGTATAATAAAAAAAGAACAAATTTCTTTTGCACCTGGTAGTTTGATGAATATTGATGAAGTACAATATTAAAATTTTATAAATTAGTTATCTCAATATTCATGAAAAAAAAAAGTGAACATACCACATAATTTTCTCAAATATATAATTTTAATAAATCAATAATCGAGCATTTTAGATATGTGTCATCTTCTTTATCAGTAAATTTGGACTATTGCAGCAAAATTAGACAAATTTATGAATTCATAAATAGAAATTAGAGGGAGCCATGATTTTGGAACGTACCTGAATTGCAGAGATACTCTTGAAGTTACTATTGCAATTCAGGTTCGTTTCAAAATCATGGGTCTCTAATTTCGATTTATGAATTCGTAAAATTTTGTCTACATTCATCTACTAATGATACACAATATAATTATCATATGATTTTTTTTCTTTGAAAATCATGATGTGTAATCTTATAAACTGTTCTTTAAATTTTTTTTATCATATATCTCAATTACTGAGGCATCTAAAATGAATTATTTCATGATAAGTTTCATGTCAGATGATTTTTTTTTTATCAATAAATAATTTTATTTACTCGATATGGAAAAATTTGACAAATTAACTAATATAATGAATAAATCATCTTTTAGGGTTCATTAGTTCAATGCCTAGCAACCACATAACTATTGTTTTTTCAATTTAGTATATGTGATAGGAGATAAGGTGTAGCAGCCCGATTATTGAGGGGAAAAAATAATTTGACGTTATAAGTTTTCTTAAAATGATTTTGTTATACATTATAATTATGAGAGAAGTCATTCTGAGTGTGAATTACAAATAATTATGAATTTAAAGTATTTTGAAAAAAAATGTTCACCATCAATTATCCTTTTGATTCTGATAATTATGATTATTATTTCATGTTCATACATGTTATTTACCACATTATCTTATCAATTAATTTTCATGATAGGCAATTCAAAAGATGATTGAATATTGATAATCAGAAGCTACTAAATTTAAATGATACTGTTTTGAGGCAGATATTTTGTTAATATCCTTGTTAATCGCTAGCTAAAGATGAATAGCAATAAAACATTGATGGCTTAAACTCACATTAATCTAAACTTAAATTACATGAAAGGAAATTATGAAGCCTTACATCTCTGTTTTCATGGTTATTGAATGATCTATGAAAAATAGAGATGACATGCTTCATTGTATGAGTTCATATTAATCATTTACTTCGACTTTAAGTTATTAATAACATAAATTTTTCAGTCTTTATTGTTACCACATTTCTGATAATAAGGCTTTCAACAAAAAAGTTGCTTTAAAATACTATTTGAGTTCGATAACTTATGTTTGTCTGATTGAATCATTATTTGGATTGTGTATCGTGAAAGTTGAACGATACAAAAATTAAATTTCATTCTTATATAACTGATGAACAGTAAAAAACAAATAGCATGCACACGTGTGGATAATAATCATAATTCTTAGGATTAATAGTGAAATTAATGGTCAACATTTTTAGTAATCATGCAATATCATAATTCGTTATTTGTGTTACAATCAATCTTCATATTTTTGTAAATGAATTGAATTTTTATTATTCATTTATTAAATAATATAAAGGTCACCAATGCTAATTAAGAGATTTGACATGTGAGTTTAATTGAAATTTTCGAGGGATCCCCAAACATTAATTATTAGACAAGTGATACATATTTGGGAAAAACTTGGCAAATTTGGTTAGCTCATTATATGAAGAGGATGGATAATATGAATAACATGTACATCCATATTATCCCACATATATGGCAAACAGGTTTAAGCAAATAATGTTCCCCGATAATTGTACTGTTTGAATAGACAATATTTGTTTTTACTCATTTATTTATTCAAAATATCAGAATAGACAATAGCAATCGTGATGTAACATAAATGAATGTGTTTGTTTTTACTCTATCTCTCTTCCATATCACTTGTTTAGATTTGTATTTAGGATTGACACCCGAATAAATACCAAGCTTGATTATTAAACAGGATGAAATATAAATGCTTGCTCCTATCTATTTTCGATCAACGATGTAGTTAGACAATCGATTGGAGTAGACGATTAGAGATCGAGAGATCATGATCATAAAATCAAACCTATAAATCAATAATTTGATAACCATAGTTAATTCATGCATGAGATGTGATACCCTTGGGTCTAATAAAATATATTTGGGTCCATATCTAGTCTCTTAAAATAGAAATAAGTTTATTTCTCTATCCAAATAGTAATAATGTCATAACATATGACTCAAGTAGAATTTTTATCCTTACTTTTGTTTACACCAATTTTTAGAGTTGTTTCTCTATACATATACACTGAAATATATCGTAGCTAAATATGAAACTTTTTTATGGCCATCAGCAATAGCCAAAAAATGTGTGCGAGGTTTCTTAATATTTTTTTAAAAAAAGTAGGATAATATGGATATCCATGCTATTCATATTATCCATCCTCCTCTGGGTACATGTAATCGCGTTGGAACAAAATGAGGCTTTTTGTACAAGGTGAACGTCTCGCCATTGAAAACTTGCATATAATTAACGAGATGGATCTGCAAAAGCAAAGAATAAAAAGGAGAGAAACAAAGACTCTCTATTATTTATGTTACATCACGATTGCTAAAATCATAACACAGTTGGAAGCTGCTAAGTCCACAACTTTTTACATTTAAAGGGGGCATGAATGAATATTGAGGGGGGACTAGAAACTGCAGTTCCTGACATCAATCAAACAAATGGGGGTCTTGCCATATAGCCCAAGAAGCACAATTGCTTGCTATTACAACTACTTCACAATCTCTGCAAAATAAGCTCACTACAAACACATGTTAGAGAATATTGGTGCACAGGGAACCCCTCTTCTATGTTTGATTTCCTTTTTCCAGCCTACGAAATAGTTCAATCAATATCCCAACACTGCAATCATTGGCTCCAAATGCATGCCCTGA
Source organism: Solanum acaule (assembly GCA_036250505.1). Classification (NCBI taxonomy): domain Eukaryota; kingdom Viridiplantae; phylum Streptophyta; class Magnoliopsida; order Solanales; family Solanaceae; genus Solanum; species Solanum acaule. Next base: position 2,124 of record JAJOOR010033040.1, on the reverse strand, counting down.
AACAAAAATGTTAAATGATGCAAAGATCAATATACTGGTATGTTTTCATCATCCTAAAACCTATAACATAAAACAACAATGAACACTAAACAAGTAGATAAAGCACAAGTAAGAAGCTTGTATCAATTAACTACATCTCAGTCTCATGCGCAGATGCTATATTATCAATAAGACCATATTCCTTCCCCTCAATTCGGACCACCTTTTCTTCAACCAAAAGGGATCTTGCGGAAAAAATATTGCATCGGAGTATAACACTGGAAAAAGAGGAAAGCAGCACAAAAAACATTGTTGATATACCAAATACAAGAAGTAGCACAAAACTAGGCAAATAGTAAAAAGTAAAAGAAAAAAGACACAAATCAAAAGAAATATTTTAACCCAACAGGGATCTAATTGACTACATGCTCATTCATGTAGGATAGGCACAGCCAAGAGCTAAGCAAACAGGTTTAATAATTGGGCAAAATCAGTGTGCCAAAATATTCATGTCTTGAGAAGATAATACTTCTCTGTTTTCTCAGCAAACACTCCCAAATTTGGGACTACTGGTCAGCGTCTTTTTCTTCTAAAAAAAAGTCCAGCTTTTTAAAACTAAAAACAAAGTGTACGCTTCCAGCACTTCTCTATTTCAACTGAGAAACACTTGTTTTTTCACTTCACGTCGCCATCAGCCTTAAAAAGCAACAAACCTGCACCTCGTTGGGCTCGCTTTCAATAGCACCGATAGGGAATATCCCTTTATCTATTTAATGAACCCAATTTGGATTTCCCTTGTCATGGAACCAATTAGTAGTTCAATCTCTTTTCCCTTGAATTGATTATCCTTTTCTGCTAATTTCTGTTCCTCCCTAATCTAATTTCTTGCATTTATCCTATTTTGTTCTTAATTGTTATGTTTGAGGAATTAGTCCACAATATTATTAGGAACAAACCCCCACTTCAATCCTACAAGAACAACAACAAATCTCAGATAAAGCAATTTGAAGTTTCAGCTTCAAGCTTCACCCGAGTTCCAACGGAGTTCCGCGTGTTTTGCCACAATTTCTTCCAAATTTCAGCCAGAGTTTCGATCTTACAAACACAATACAATCAGTTTTCCAACTCAATCAGTACACAAAACTTTGAACTCAACCGCTTCATTTCAAAGCTCTCTTGGCCAACAATGGCAGATTCAATTTTCATCCAAGCCTAATCCAAATGGACTCATATGCGAATCAGGAGCTCCTTACAAGCATAGGAACTAAGACCAGGCAAGCAATTTGATTGAACCTTGACAAAATCAATCGAACCTAGATAATCTTCTTTGCCAAGTCAGTTGTAAATATTTTCGGTCGAACCCAGTTCAAACATGCTTCAATTGACTCGAAACCTCAAATTCAAACTCGAAAATTAATTTCCAACCGCCTTAGACGACACCCACTTGAATTGGACCAATATCTTCAAAGAATTTTCAGATTTGAAAAGCTCTGAACCCGTCAATGGCAAATTGCAGATTTCAAAAACAGAAACAGTAATCAAGTCCAGATTTGGGTCTTCAAATCACCCAAACTTTCTTAGATTAGCAAACCTCAGGTACCAGTGGAGAAGCACAAAGAGAAATAGAGAAGAACAAGATGAGTTTCGATATTCATATTTGTTTTAAACTCAAACAGTGTAGTGCAATATGAACCAAAAAGAATAAACACATATTTACTTTTCTGATTTTTTGATAAAAATCAAATACTTAGCGTGTGTAAGAACAAACACTAATCCAAACTCTGACACCAAGATGATACAAACTCAAATGTGCAAGCAATAAAATAGAAGAAGACAATTACAAACAAGATAGTATAAAAGGGTTAATACAAGAAATTAGATCAGGGAGAAACAGAAATTAACAGAAAGATAAAAGGGATATTCCCTATACACTAACAAACTGGAGTATCATACTCATTCATCAGAATCTAGACTATGGAGAATTAAGTCATTGACCATAAACTATGCAGCTATTTATAGTAGCTACTCATGCTTATTACAGAAATGTCCAAATGGGCTGTGATTGTTAGTTGTAAAACTTCTTGACCTACTATAGCCCTTTACCTTGATATCATCTTATAAGGGTTCCAAATTGAGAGTACTAGG
>JAJOOR010033039.1:0-19874 GCA_036250505.1 Solanum acaule | reverse complement strand
TCCCTATATATATATATATATATATATATATATATATATATAGATGATGGTTTTAAAGAGGAACAAATTCTTAGAATAGCTATTAGGACTTACAATTAAATATTAGAAATTATTGTTCTTAGTTTCTAGGGTTTACTTCATTGTTTTAGACGATTATTGTGGAACTAACAAGATTAACTTGCAAGTGGTGCTTTAATCAAAGGCTCTCTTATTATCTCTTACATTCATATTTTTCAGTAGTTTAAATTATTATAATTGTTGTTCTACACTAGCTATGAGTAGCTAGAGTTATGGAACTTAGGGTAGAGATGATGATAATGAATGCTTTACAGTAAAACATCCGTTTATAAAAGAGTGATTATTGTGTACTAAGTTCCTTTCATACATAACATTTTCTCTAAAGTTGATTGACAATAATTAATGTATTCTTACATGCTTGACCATAGAGGTATAAACTAGGAAAATTATTAACATGGATTTGGTACTACCAACCACCATCTAATAACTTGAGATAGAGAAAAGATAGTTATCTTGAAAATTATGACAATATGAACAAATTAATTCGACACTCAAGTGATTGAGAATGACTTTGGGTGAGATTCTCTTAATTGAGTCAAGAGGCTTTAAGAGACTTATAGATTAGTTGTGCACAATGAACACACTGGAATGACCGTATAGTAAAGAATTTTGGAGTTCTGATATCTACGAACTTTAGCCCTAGTTTGTGAAACACCCGAAGGTTCCTAAGACCAGACATGACCTTGGAAATAAGAAGAACTGAAATGTTGCAGAAAAATGGGCTTGTATAGACCCATTCACAGATCGTGAAAGGAACCATGAGCCATGAAGGACCTGTGGACTTGAACTTAGAAATTGGAACTGTTTGAGGTAAGTTTCACAAACTGTGGAAGACAGAACCCCCTAGGACTCAGGTATCTTGCCCTTCACGGACACTTGTGTGGACCGTGGAGTGTTGTATGTCCTGTAGTGGCTTCCGTATAAGTTGGCCCTCAGAACCCATACTCATCTACATTAACGGACACCTTCACAAATCGTGAAGTGTTGAAATGTCCATGGAGGGCTTCTGTAGAAGTTGTTCGACATTTATAAGTCAAGATTATTTTAGTCTTTTCCCACTATTTTAATCCCTATATTATGTCATTTTGGCCTATTCTAAGTGGGTATAACTGATTCCTTAAGATCCTAACCTCTTGATTCCCTCTCATTCTCCCAAGTTAATGTTTCTTCTCTCCCAAGTTTCCTCTCAAGGCAAGAATACGGGATTCAAGCTTCAATCCCCTTTTTCCAAGATTCAAGCTAGGGTTTCATTGAAGGTATGTTGGAACTTCATCAATGGGTTCTTTTTCACCCATTCAAGCTACAAGCCCCTTTATCCAAGATTCAAGCTAGGGTTTCATTCAAGGTATGTTGGAACTTCATCAGTGGCAAGAGAAATATCATTAGTCAAGCAACTTGCCACCTAACATTACTGGAATGAAAAACTGCACTATTACAGGAAAATAACTACTACTAAAAAGAAATAATTACTATTGTAACTATTGGATGACTAAGGAGTGATAACATATAATGGACAGGGGATTAGGAAGTTCAGCAAATGAACATCTTACCTATTGATCAATGGGTTCTTTTTCACTCATTGAGTTCCAAAGAACCTTCAATTTCTCATTTTACGTTTCCCCAAAACTAGGGTTCATGTGATCTTCATGGTTTCTTATTGAATTTCAGTTTCTTCTTCTCTATAATAGATTTTAAATTGCATGAATTGATTATAATTCCGTGTTACTAATGATATTTTTATGAGCCCATACCCTGCAAGTATTTTCATGATCAAAATTATGTTATTTTCATATGCATGTCTCAAGTTATCAGTTTTTCATGAGATGTGATGCTTCCAAATGAAGTATCTCTTAGTATTTATAAATATCATGATTTAGATGCTTTCGATTAAAGTATCGTTCAAATTATATTTAGTTATCGTGATTTAGGAGCTACTTACCACTTTATCAAATAATCAGTATGATTCAGTAGGACAGTTTATTACTATTTCCTGATTTAGACATGTTTTCATTGAGAGTATACTTAGCACCGAGTGGAATTTTGGGATGAATGTTACCTTTTGGCATCCGTGGATCTTTAGGTAGTAATTCCTAAGCTCCAAAACTACGTGCCCTCATAGGTTATATCTCGAACATATATTAGCTAGTGGATCCACCTTAGCTCAGATATCGTGGTCCTTACCTTGGTAAGTAGAACACTTCCTTTCCTACGTGGGAGAAGTACACTGAACTCTATATTGTAGCTCACATGACTTATGTCGGTTATTAGTATCTCCAACATTATGATATGATTTTTGAGTTATTGCATGACCTTTTAACTATGTATTTTAGATCAGTATAAATTAGTTTACTTGGTCTTTGCTCACCATGTTCTACAGACATATCATGTTCATATATCATATTTTATGCATTTCCTCATACTCAGTACATTCCAAATACTAACAGCATACTATTCTGCCTATATTGTTTCATAAGATAGGTTCTAACATTCATAATCTATCCCACGGTTATTATAGATTCAGTCAACATTAGAGCAGCTTTGGTGAGGCCTCATTATCCTAGGATGACCTCTGTATCTTTGATTTCAGTAATTACTTTCAATTTTCAGATAGTTAAAGTGAGCTAGGGGTTTATCCTAGTCACTCATGTTAGTAGAGGTTTTTCAGAAAGTTAGTTAGATTTCAACATTTGTGTTTTGTATCACATTCTTTCTTATGATATGTTAGACTATTTAGACTTGATTATGCCTTTTAGTTTATTTAGTCTATTCTATGCTTCTTAATGTCATTCCATGAGGTTAGCCTAAGGTCACTTGTGGCTCTAAGAATCGTGTCACGTCTAGGGGATAATCTCAGGGCGTGACAATTTGTCTTCCTTATTGATTACAAATCTAAGTAATGAAAGTAGTTAATAGATTATAATCCAAACCCCCCAATTTTCCAATAATAGTTACTTTTGTGAATCTTAACAAAAAATTATAAACAAACTCTAGTACGCTCTCTACGAGATTCAACCTCAACCTAGATTGGTTACTGTATTTTTAATAAACCACTCCAATCCCATAAAAGGATGTAGTCTGAGCGACATCAAAAGTCTGGTGCCATTGCTGGGGAATGTATTTTAGAGTTTTATAATTTCTAGAAATTCATTAGGTAGCCATTATTTTCCTTTTCATCATACACTGGTTGTTGTTTTCATCCATTGTAGGGGTTTCCATAGTTTATGCTCGATACTAGGAGTCAAGGATCTCCCTCGACTTCAATGGATCCAGAAATAGAGAGAACATTCAGGAAATGAAGGCTGCATTTTGCAATGAGTGACGAACACAACCACAGGTTGGTAGGTGATGATGCTTTCAGAATAGGCCATGCTGGGGCCAATAGACCTCTACCGCGAGTGGGAAATGCTAGTTTCAACTTCACCAACACAATTTTGCATTTACAGGGTGTGAAGGTTTCATTTGGTGGTCTACCTCTTGAAGAATCGAATAAATATATTAAAGACTTTATAGGGGTATGTCTAGATTACAACCTACCATGTATCTCTCAAAAAGGAATTAGACTTAAGTTGTTCCCATTCTCCTTGATTGGTGAAGCAACTACATGTCTTGGGGAGTTACTAGCTTGGGCGAAACTTACACATGGATTCTTGGAGAGGTTCTTTCCTCCAAGTATGCCTATCTAGTTTAGGAATGAGATTAGTAACCTCAAAAAGGTGCCAAGTGAAGAGCTACATGAAGCTTGGCTCAAATTAAAAAAAAAGGAAGTTTAGTGTCCGAATCACCAACTATCAGATGAAGTGTTGCCAGAGATATTTTACAGATCACTAGATGCAGTGAAAAAGTTCATGGCCAACAATATTGTAGAGGGTTCACTGATAAACCACACTTATGAAGAGATTAGTACTTTGCTTGACCAGATGAACAAGATGAACATGCCGTGACATGCTAGAGAAACTGATGTAGTAGGCAGTGCATCAATCCAAAAGTCTTCAACTAAAGAGAGACTCAAAGAAGTGGCTAAATAGGAAAGAATGGCAAAGTTCATGATGCAAATTTAGTTATTGACTAGGCATGTGATGGATGCCCCTAAACATAAGGGTACAAACATGAGGATGTGTACCATAATTATGAGCTGGAAGTTCACTATATTAATAATTATATGAGTGGTTTCCATCTGAACTAAATTCATTCTTACCAAGGACCTTTGAGGCAAGGACAATAGGATCAAGGTTGGAATAGAGACCACAACTCAGGCTAGAGAGATAGGGATCAAGGTAATTGAGACCAAGGCTTTAATCATAGGAGTACTAATCCATATATTCCACTCAAAAGGGACATATGATCACCAACCAACCCTTAATAACCTTGTAACATCTAAAAGGAAAGACACTTTCTTGCATACTCAAGAAAGTGGAAAATACTGAAAACACTATGCAACAACTATGCAACATCATATCATTTATGGAAAATGTGGTAAACTCGCATGCTACATCTAACAAACAAATTGAGACTCAATTGAGTCGAATCTCAATAGAGGTAAATAAAATGTAGAAGGGTACTTTTCCAAGTGATACAATCATAAATCCAAAAGCATATGTAGTTAATGTAAGTCAATGCATGACTGTCGCAACACAAGATCAAGATGTAGTCACATTTTACAAAGTGGTGAGTGAAGATCTGGAAGAAGAAGATATAAACAAACAATAAACAAGCATTATTGATGAACATGTAAGCAAAGATGAAGAGGTTGGAAAGATTGTGGCAACTACACCTACTTTAGAGATACTCCACCAATTCTTTAGAAGTTGGAACATGATGAGGAAGAAACTATCTTCAACAATTTTTTTGATCTCTTCAGAGGACTACACTTCAACATTCCGTTTATCAATGCATTGAGGGGAATGCTAAAGTATGCGAAGTATTTACAATAGATTTTTTTATGCAAGGAAGGGATTGGACAGAGTAAAAAACTAGCATTTATTGATGAGTGTAAACCGATAGTAATGAACCAGTTTCCCAAAAATCTTGATGATCTAGGGAGTTTCACATTCACTATACAAAGTGGTAAAAGGGAAGTTGGACTTGCACTATGTGACCTAGGAACAAGCATAAACCTAGTATTATTGTCCGTGTTCAAAGCTCTTGGACTTGGGAAGCAACATCCTACTAATAACACTTTGGTATTGACAAACATATCCACTTGGCAGTAGATGGTATTATTAAGGATGTGCTCATCAGAGTAAGGATATTCATCATTCCCACGAACTTTATATTCTAGGACGTCCCTTCTTAGAAATTGAGGGAGAACTAATCAATGTAAATGAAGGAAAGATGACTATGCAAGTCTACAACAAAGAGATGACTTTCACAATCTGCAAAGCTTCTTAAAAACTCCCCACTATGGGAATCTATGCCTGATTACAACAATAGATGCAAAATCTAAAAGACCCAAGACACCATTGCTTTATTTGCAAGATTCAATTAAAAGAGATCTCAAGAGACGAGGGCTATTTTTCAATCGAGAGCGATCCTCTCCAACACTTGAGAAATTTTATAAGAGTTTGTGCTAATCATAAGAGTGCATTACTATCTGATGAACTGTGAAAACATAACATGTTTGTGTAGTCTCTTATAGGTGAAGCAAACACATGGTTCAAAGCACTGATACCAGATGAGATTGATTCCTAGACAAAAAATAGTATATATTTTCATCCACGAGTGGAGTTTAGTATCTGGAAGAATGCAAGCTATCAATAATATCTTATACTTCAAGCAACTAGATGATAACCTACTATCGGATGCATGGGTAAGACTTTGGATACTGTGGAAGTAATATAGTCATGGGTTGCATGACTCAACTATTCTAGATGCTTTCTGGACATCACTTTGTTTTGTAAATTAAGAGCTTGCAATGCGAGTGACTAGAGAGAGACTTAATAACATGTCATAGGAGAAGGCTATAAAAGTACTAAATGATGTAATCAGACATGTGCATGAGTGGAATACCACATTGTGAGGAACCATATGTCCATGAACCAATAGATTAAGTTGAGTTTCACCGTGTTGTGATGCTAAATCAAGTGCTGCTCGGGAGGTAATTCAAGAATCATAATAAAGTAGGACATAAAAATAAAATTACAAAAATATGAGTTTTTCCACGAAAAAAAATAAGGCGCTTTCTAGGAGGAAACCAACCCTACTAAAGCTATATTGAGCGATCTTGCAGGTTTTGAGGAAGTATGAAAAAGAGAAAAAATACATGGAAGCAAAGCAATGTTGAAAAAATATATTAATTTAGGTAAACATACAAGCCTCATGCCATGAACCCTATGTCATTGCACAAAGGCTCGTGTTGCGACTGTCTCTAGACTAAAGTTTAGACACTACACAAGATAGGGGAGACTCATATTGGGCCTTGTGGCTGCACCCACAGGGTCCCTAATGGACCCTGCACCATGCCCGACGCGGGTTCGTGAATTTTCACTTAAAATTTGAGTCAACCTGATACAAAATTCCTATTTTAAATCCCAAATCAAATATTTTCATCTTTTTCTTTCCCTTGCGGTTCAAAAATTTGATTTTCTCCCTAGAACCTGGCAAGGCACATCTATATTTCATAATTTTCCTTCTTCAATTTCTTACAAGCATCAAGATATGAATTCTATTACTCCTTGTTGAAAATTACTTAGTGTTTCAAGGTTTGTTTGCCTAAACCCTACAATTCTTTCCCAACCCTTTAAATTATTTCCAATTAACATTGGGCATGTGATTTTTTTAAAAATCTTAAATCAATAGGGTTTTCCTAGAGCTTTATTAGGTATTGAAGAAAACACTTGCATATTGCCTAGAAAATATTAAATTAGGATAGCCGTTAAGACTTAAACTAAGAAAATCGTTGATTTTCTGAAAGGGTTAGTAAAAATTCAATGCATCACTACAAAAATGGTTACTTGTGATTACTCAAATACAGTTAGGGAATTTTCAGTACCTAGATAACTATAAGACTAACACCATGCTAGCAATCTTAATGTGGGGTAATCCTTTGAACTTTACTTTGTTACCTAACTAAACTAGAAATCTGAAAATTCATTGGGTTATTTCTCAGGTACAATGAAGTCACACATAGTGAAGGTAATGAAAAAGCTGGGCCTTTATGAAGGAATCCCAAAAGAACAAAGACGGGACAACCCTTTCGATCTAACCCACTTGGTCCATGTGCACCCCCATAAATATATCTAGTACCGTACTAGATATATTTAGGAGACTGAAAGCAAGGAGTTGACTAGGAGGCGTAATTAGGGTTGGACATAATTTGGTTCAAACCGAAAAAAATGACCAAACTGATTTTTTATTTTAAATTTTGGTTTCTATTTTTCGGTTTAAATGGTCGATTTCAATTTTAAATTTTAAGATTTCGATAATTCGACTCGGTTTTTGGTTTTTAATAAAAAAAAATCCAGTTAACCAAAAAAACCAAATTTCTGTAATTTGTAAATTTTTCATTTTCCTCATACCAATTTCTTCATGTCCAACAAACCCATGTAGGTAACCAAAACTAAATGTGCTTTTTACCGAAGTCAAGACCAATGATATCATCATTTAATTTGCGATATCTAAATTAGAGGACTATGTATTTGAACTGAAAATATCATGACCCAAAAATGGGCGTGATGACACTCGTCTTATCCCACCAAGACAAGTCAGCCTAAAATCCATAAAATAACTATAATTGTGGAAATAAAACATGGATAAAAGTCTAATACCATAATATAATGCTGAAACTATAATAAACTTAAACAAACTCTCAAAACCTGGTTGTCACGTATACAAGCCTCTTATGTAGTACAATAGAATGAAGGAAAAAATAAGTCTCAATGTCATTGTTTCTGAGCAGAACAAGAACATAATAAAGGAACAAGAGGATCCGCTAAGATAACAAACAACTATCTCTCAAGTATCCACAGTAAAGCCTTGGACAAGATATAGATGAAGGATAATCATGAGAATGCAGGGTCGTAATCTACACAAGTATAGATGCAAGAGGCGAGTACCAAACAACATGGTACTTAACAAGTACACAACTAACTCATTGTAAAGCATTATTGAACACAAATACTCCAACCACTCCTTACGATCCTCCATAACTACAACCTGCAATAATAAACAGCCTACCCTAAACAATTCTCACTCCACATAACAAAGCACATAATGAAGTGCAATGCAGTGATGTGCAATATCATATAGAGTGATGCATGTCTGTCCTAACAATACACATCCGCTGTCTCTTAGTCTGGGACCCATGTGGGATTTCTTAGTCTATGCATTTGCCAAGGGCGTGTGGCCCGTTTGCTATTTCCTCTCATCCTCACCAATATCATCACCACAATAGTATAATATCAATGCAAACATAATAGTACAATGATCAAATATGATAATGGTAATTCAACACCAATTTCCAAAATAGTTAATCAAGGCATATCATTAAGTGATCTCATTCGGCCAATTGCCCACAACACAATCAAGTTACACAAATCAACACTATTCTTGTTTTAACCCAAGTTGTTTATCAAGTTCACATCATCAATTTACAATAAGTAATTCTTACATGAATCCCTTCACTAATTCCCATTACTCACAATCATTCAATAGCATACAAGGTTCAATAAACTCAAAGAAAAATCAAGAAGTCCACATGCCTTAATAAATCAAACAATCACTTTGGGACTTAAGCTTTCTCCCTTATTTGAGTCTCCAAAGCAATGCAATCTAATCAAACAAGTAATCACAATAAAATTTCAAAGCTAACAACTCCCTTATCAAGAATTTTGGAAAATGGGGTCAGACCAACCTAAAAAAATGATTGTGAAAATGGAGGGTAAATCTGGAAATCTATATAAAATGTGTTACCCAAAGAATTTGGAAGCCATCAGTGAAAATGATTTTGAAAATATTGTTGAACTCAACCCACAATCACCATTTTTGTAAAACTTGAAGTTCTTGAAAACCTTTCAAAATTTGTCATTCAATGTCCCAAATTTGATGTTTAAAATTGATTAGAATTAAGGTCAAAATCACTTACCCAAATGATCTATCTTGAAAACACTCTTTGAAAATGCCTACCTAGGGTTTCTATAGAACTCAAAGGAGAAAATGAGGGAAGAACCTCGATTTCAGAAAACATAACACTACCACGTGTCCTTCGCAAATGCGGACCCTTGTTCGAGAATGCGGTCCGACATACAACTCCTCTCTAAAACATGGCCATCCATCTACGAACGTGGAGGCCAAAAGCTTAACCCTCCGCGAATGCGAGTGCTTTCACGCAAACATGGAGGCCACAAATCAAGGCTTTCTATGAATGTAGACAAGCTCCGCAAACATGGGGGACACCAGACCTCATTACAGAAATCAGCAAACACCTAAATCTCTTAAAGGACCCTCAAGATTCGTATGGGATCCTGAACACACAAACCAAATATGCTACTAAATTAAATTCGATGTTCCAAACTCAATAGAATCACCAAAATATGAATTTGAGTTCACCACTATCCACGAGTGGGTGGAGAATGATCGTCGGATCCTACATTAGTTAAACAATGTAGGAAAACTATGTATTAGTAGATGAAATGTAGTAAGTATGAGGCATATGCAATAAAATACGAAATATGATCATAAAGGGAAATAATCGAAATATGTTATGCATGGCCATAGTAAAACCCTTTTAAAGAAAAATCATAAATCATGAAGACCTTTGAAAGTAACTTAGTTCTTTTTGTGGGATATTAGCTTTAACCGACATGAGACCATGGAATCCGATGTAACTCCCACACCGAGAAGGGATAATCTATTGCCAAGGTAGAACTCCATATCATATCATATAATATATGTGGATCCACTAGCTAGGTCATTTAAGACAATCCTACATGGACACGTAGTTTGGAACTATAGGTTGCTACAAGAGACTACCCTATTTGAGCCTCCACCTCAAAGTTCTCTTGGTGCTAAGTTAAATTCCAACTGAACAGTCATATTCATTAACATACAATCATCAATGGAAAATCACAATTAATTTATTTATCCAAGCTTAAAACTGTAACAACTCGGTCTTAGAAAGAGCTAATTTTAGAAAGAACTAAATTGGAAATAGCCAATTTGAGAGTAGTGCAAGTTATTCTTAAATTGTGAGTTTTGGGGTAACTTCAAACAATCATAACTTCAACACAGGATGAGTTTGGTGTCCCATGAGATATCAAATCGAAGGTTGCTGAGCCCTTTTCCCAATGCCGCTGAGTTTGCTAAATTCTGAGTTTGGATGAGGGAGATATGCCTGTTTGAGTTCAGCTTGTCCAGTTAAAGTAATTTATCCATATTAAGGAGGGGTATTTTGATATTTTCCTCACCCACTAGGCCTACACTTTTTGTTTACTGAATTAGGGGTTAAAGCTCATTAAAATTAGTTTTTGCTCAAGTCTAAAGCGTTCAAGAAACTAGGGCAAAGTTCTTGAGGAGAAAAGAGGAGATTTGAAGAAGTTCTTGAAGAATTTGGGGAAATCACCAAGAACGTGGTTCTTTCGAGGTATGTAAGTTTTCATAGCGATGGGTTTGTTCACCCTCACACAATTCAGGAGTTTTCTTATTGAATTCGTTCATGAGATTGAGTATATTGAGAATCTTGGTGAGTTCTTGAGGTTTTGTTGCTTCATTCTTGAATATGGAGTTTTTGTTGAGTTCTTGAGGTGAGGGTCTTGCGTGTGAGGGTTGTTCTTGAGGAATTTTGAGTAGAGTTTCGTTTACTTGTGTTGGGGTAATGAATTTAAGGGACTTTGGAAGAAATCAATTGATTATAGGTGAATTAGGACCAAAAATTGAGAAGAAAAAATTGTCAAGAATGTTCTGGAAATTGCCTGGGGTAGCGCGCCCCAGATGCGCCTGAGGGGCTGGCATGGGGCGGCAGCAGTGTGCCAAAAATGACCCCCAGGAAGTGGAGACATAGCGACGCGCCACCCCTGCGCTCGGAGAGTCATGCCACTTTCCTTTCCCGTTCTCGTTTCGTACTTGTTCCTTTGAGCTGAGCTTTCATTCTCTTCTTGATACCAACCATCTAAACCTTCATAAATCATTGTGAGATTCTTTATATATCCTAAAAATGTCTCTTAATTTCACTTTTCAAATTAAAGTAAAGATTAAGATTAAAGTTTGAGAATGTCTTTTGAGTCATTTTGAGAAGTCTTTTACAATTATTTATAACTTGTTTTAAGACTTGAGTAAATGAGTATAAGGATGAGGATAGCTGAGTTCATTTTTTCAAAATGAATATGAGGGGACTAACTATTCCCAAGTATGTAACACTTTTACAGTTAAACGAGAAGAAACCTTGATTTCTATATTGAGTTCATGAGGAGTTTTTGAACATTATTCTCTTCTAAGAGAGTTTTGAGTAATTATCTTAAATTGAGGAGGATTTATGTTTTCTTTAAAACATATGATATATATTAATTATTGGGTGTATAATTGAGCACTGATATAGGGATGAGTTTAGACAACTCAAAATCCTCATAAACCATGTATGCCAACATGGGTAAAGGATCGTACTTTTTAGATGATTACTTATTAGTTTTAAATATAGATTACTATATCCACTTAGTTGAGGATGTCTTATACTCTGGAAAGGTATAACACAGTTCTAGTAGCGTGGGCAAGATGATGTATCATCACATAGCTAATAGTGATGGTTGTCGGTTAGAGAATCTCCCAAATAAGAGTAAATAGTTTACTATTGTGTTTTTATATACATTGAGTTATTATCTGTTGTTTTAAAAAAATTCTTTCTAATGCATCTTTATTGTTGCTTTTATATTAAATTGAGTTGAGTATCCTTGAGTTAAGTTAAGATGAGGTGATAATGTCCTTCCTTTTTACTAGTTCAAGCTTATGTCTATGCTTTAGAGTTCCCCTTGCATGCTCGTTCATTCAATGTACTGAAACCATTTGGCCTGCACTGTTTTATGATGCAGATATAGGTATTCAGGGTCATCAACAAGCGCTCTGTTGATACCACTTGCAGTTCTAGATTTGCTTTGGTGAGCCTCCTTGCTTTTAGAAGGCTTCACATTTATATTTCAGTTTTGTTAGGGTGTCGTGGGTGTTGTCCTGACTTCCATCATAGCATGTTATAGGCTTCATAGACAATAGTAGTTAAGGATTCTTTCTTTCATTTCCCTTGTTGATGTTTTAAAGGCTTTGAGTTGAACACTTGCGTTCAATTGTGTATTTCAAATTCAAACTATTATCATTTATGATATCCTTATGAGTTGAGTTTACATTGAGTTACTTTATTGACGAGTAAGTCTTCCGCTGAGTAATGAGCAAGGCTAAGGGTTCACTTGGGGACTATTTATGGTTCTCAAGTGCCGACCACGTCCAAGGTGTAGGATCAGTGTGTGACAAACTTGGTATCAGAACACAGAGTTCAAGAGTCCTAGGGTGTCTATGAAGCTGTGTCTGTAGAGTCCTGGTTATCCGTATGAAGAGCGCCACATCTATATTTAGGAGGCTACAACATTTAGGAAACATTTCTCTTCATTCTCACTTTTTCGTGGGATAGAGTTTAACTCTATAAAAGTTTCTTTCTAATTCGTGCTTGCGCGCATCTTTTCAGATCATGCCTCCACGAAGAGCTGTTCAAGGTCATCCTACTAGAAGAAATGCTGATCCTCAGGATCAAGGGGTATTCAATGCACCAGAAGTGCAACCCCTAGGAGAGATCACTAGTCTTGAGTTCCGGGATGCTATTCAGATGTTAAGTCAGGTTATAACCAACGAAGCTGGGAAACAAAGAGTAGTTCAACAGGATGTGGCTGATACATCCAGTATCCATGAGTTCTCGAGGATGAATCCTCCCGAATTCATATGGTCAAAAGTCATTGAGGATCTAGAAAACTGTTTGGAGGAGCTACATAAGGTGTTTGAGGTTATGCATGTTGCTGATGCTGAATGAGATGAGTTAGCTGCATACCAATTCAAGGGTCTTGCTAGGATCTGGTACGATCAATGGAAGAAGATCAGGGCTGTAGGAGCACCAAGTGTGAGCTAAGTTGTGTTAAAAAGTGCTTTCATAAGGCATTTCTTTTCTCGTGTGATGAGAGAGGCAAATGTAAGAGAATTCCTCCGTCTTAAGTAGGAGTCGATGAGTGTGCATGAGTACAACCTTAAGTTCACTCAACTATCCCGTTATGCTCCAGAGATGGTTGATGACATGAGAAGGAGGATGAGTCTATTTGTGTCTGGACTGTCCCGCTTATTAAGAAAAGAGGGTAAGACTGTTATGTTGATAGGGGACATAGACATAGGAAGGCTTACGATCCATGTGGAGCAGGTTGATGAAGAAAAGTCGAGAGATAGGGAGTAGTTCCATAACAAGAAGCCTAAGACCACATGTAATGAGTCTAGACAGCAAAAGGCCAGTAATGTGAACCGGTCATTTTTTCAATAAAGGCCAACTAGGCCTGCACCATCATTAGCTAGTGCACCTGTGCCAAAGAATAAAGGCGAGCTTAGGAATCACAATTCACAGAACTTCAGTTCGTGACCTGCCTAATCTCAGGGTAGTGTGGCACAAGGGGCCAATTGGACTCCTACATGTGCTAAGTGTGGTAGGAACCACCTTGGAGCTATTGTGATGGCTCCACTGTTTGCTTCAAGGGTGGTCAGACATGTCACTTCATGAGAGAATGCCCTAAGAATAGGCAAGTCAGTGGTAATGGGGGCAATAGATCCCAATCTTCTTTAGCGGCTCCAGTAGACAGAGCTACACATAAAGGATTTACTTCAGGGACAAACAGATGAGCAAACCATCTGTATGCTATCACCAGTCGCCAAGAGTTAGAGAATTCACCAGATTTTGTCACTGGTATGATCAAAGTCTTTAGTTTTGATGCATATGCATTACTTGATCCAGGTGCGAGTCTATCTTTTATGACTCCGTATATTGCTATGAGATTTGATATCCTTCCCGAGAGAGTTCTTGAGCCCTTCAGTGTTTGCACACCTGTTAGTAAGTCTATTCTAGCTGAGAGAGTTTATCATGATTGTGTCATCTCTTTCAATCACAAGGACACCATGGATGACTTAGTCAAGTTAGACATGGTGGACTTTGATGTTATTCTAGGTATAGATTGACTTCATGCTTGTTATGCCTCAGTTGATTGTAGAACTCGAGTAGTCAAGTTCCAATTTCCTAATGAGCTAGTTATAGAGTGGAGGAGTAGTTCAAAAGTGCCTAAGTGTTGATTCATTTCATACCTTAAGGCTAGAGAGTTAGTCTCAAAGGGGTGCATCTATCACTCAATCCGAGTTAATGACTCTAGTGTTAAGACACCACCTATTCAATCAGTTCGAGTTGTGAGTGAGTTCCTAGAGGTATTTCCAGAAGATCTTCTCGGAGTCCCTCCTGAGAGAGAAATAGACTTTGGTATAGATATTCTTCCTGATACTCGACCTATTTCTATTCTGCCATATAGAATAGCTCCCGGTGAGTTGAAAGACCTTCTTCATAAAGGTTTCATTCGACCAAATGTATCACCTTTAGGCTCTCCAATCTTATTTGTGAGGAAGAAAAGTGGTTCTCTTAGGATTTGTATTGACTACCGCTAATTGAACAAGGTTACTATAAAGAATAAGTATGCTCTTCTGAGAATTGATGATCTATTTGATCAATTTCAGGGCGCCACTTGCTTTTCTAATATATAACTTAGATCTGGGTATCACCAGTTGAGAGTAAAAGAAAGTGACATGTTAGAGAAAATGACATCCCGTAGAAAATATTTAGGACCTGTTATGGTCACTATGAGTTTCTTGTTATGCCTTTTGGCTTGACTAATGCTCCTGTAGCGTTCATGGATCTTATGAGCCAAGTATTCAAACTGTATCTTGACATGTTTGTTATTGTCTTCATTGATGACCTTCTGATCTATTCGAGGAATGAGGAGGATCATGCTAGTCATCTCAGAGTTGTTCTCCAAACCCTTAGACATAGAGAGTTGTATGCCAAATTTTCCAAGTGTAAGTTTTGGCTTGAGTCAGTGGTGTTCTTAGGACACATTGTGGCTGGTGAAGGGATTCGAGTTGACACTCAAAAGATTGAAGCTGTACATCACTGGCCCAGACCCATATCTACTACTGATATTAGAAGTTTCTTGGGATTGACTGGTTACTATAGAAGGCTTGTCGAGGGGTTTTCTTCAATTTCATCCCTGTGATCAATTTAACTCAGAAATATTTAAGTTTCCATGGTCTGAAGCTTGTGAGAAAAGCTTTTAGGAATTGAAAACCCGATTAACTATTGCCCCAGTATTGACCCTACTGGAAGGTACACAAGGATTCATTGTGTATTGTGATACGTCTAGAGTTGGACTTGGGTGTGTATTGATGCAGAATGGTGAGGTTATAACCTATCCCTCCAGACAACTTAAGTTTCACGAGAAGAACTACCCAACTCATGATCTCGAGTGTGCCGCTATAGTGTTTTCTTTGAAAATATGGCGTCACTATCTCTATGGTGTTCATGTAGATGTGTTCACCAATCACAAGAGTCTCCAATATGTTTTCAGTTAGAAAGAGCTTAATCTCAGACAGAGGAGGTGGTTGGACTTACTCAAGGATTATGACATAAGTATTCTCTATCACCCAGGTAAGGCTAATGTTGTTGCTGATTCTTTGAGTAGGTTATCTATGGGTAGTACTGCCCATGTTGAGAAAGGAAAGAAAGAATTAGCCAAAGATGTGCACAAACTTTCACGATTGGGAGTCCGATTGTTGGATTCCAATGAAGGTGGAATGGTGGTGATGAATGAGGTTGAATCATCACTAGTGTTCGAAGTGAAAGAGAAACAAGACCAAGATCCTGTTTTGCTTGAATTGAAGGAAAATATTCATAAGCAGAAAGTGATGGCTTTTGAACGGGGGAGGGGGAGATAGTGTGTTTAGGTATCATGGTAGATTGAGTGTACCAAAGGTGGATGAACTCCAAGAGAGGATCACAAAGGAATCTCATAGCTCTAGATACTCTATCCATCCTTGTTCCACAAAGATGTACCGTGACTTGAGAGAAGTATATTGGTGTAGTAGTATGAAGATGTGTATTGCCAACAAGTCAACAAGTCATGCAGAGTTCGTTGCTAAGTTCCCGAATTGCCAACAAGTCAAAGTAGAGCACCAAAGGCCTGGTGGTATGGCTTAGAATATAGATCTTTTGGAATGGAAGTGGGATATGATCAATATGGATTTCATAACTGGTTTGCTGTGGTCTCACAGGCAATATGATTTGATTTGGGTGATTGTAGATCAGATGACTAAATCAACCAATTTCTTGCCGGTAAATACTATATTTTTGGTAGAAGATTATGCCAGGTTAAATATTCAAGAGATAGTAAGACTTTATGGAGTTCCAGTATCGATCATTTCAGATAGAGGTGCACAATTCACCGCACGATTCTTGAAGTCTTTCCAGAAAGGTTTTGTTTCAAAGGTAAATTTGAGTACTGCTTTCCACCCTCACACTGATGGTCAATAAGAGTGTATGATTTAGACGTTGAGAGCTTGTGTGATCGATTTCAAAGTTAATTGGGATGATCACTTACCTCTCATAGAGTTTGCTTACAATAATATCTATCACTCTAGCATCCAGATGACTCCTTATGAGGCTCTTTATGAGTGAAGATGGAGATCTCCTATTGGATGGTTTGAGGTTGGTGAAGCTGGGTTGATCGGATTAGACTTGGTTCATAAAGCTATGGATAAAATGAATATCATTCAAGAAAGATTGGAAACAGCCCAAAGTCGTCAGAAATCCTATACATATGTTAGGAGAAAAGACTTGGAGTTTGAGGTGGATGATTGGGTTTACTTGAAGGTTTCACCCATGAAGGGTGTTATGAGATCCGGTAAGAAGGGGAAACTCATCCCCCAATACGTTGGTCCTTATAGGATATCCAGTAGAATTGACAATGTAGCTTATCAATTGGAGCTACCGTTAGTGTTAGCAATAGTCCATCCGGTATTTCACATTTCTATGTTGAAGAAGTATATGGGCGATCCTTCACTTATCATACCTATTGAAAATATTGGTATTAAGGACAACCTATCTTTTTAGGAGATACCCGTTGAGATACTTGATCGTCAGGTTCGCAAGTTGAGAACCAAAGAGGTTGCATCTGTGAAGGTCTTATGGAGGAATCAGTTTGTTGAGGAAGCTACTTGGTAGGCTAAGGAGGATATGAAGAAGATATACCCACATCTCTTTACTTCTGGAGAAATTCCAGACTAAGGTAATGATATTTTTGTAAAACACTCTTTAAATTGATATGCTATGTTGTGTTAAAATGCATGTTAGGTGTTAAATGTCTCTACCCTCAGTTCTATTTAGAGTGATCTCATTCGAGGATGAAAGTTCCCAAGAGGGAGTTCTTGTAACACCTCGGTCTTAAAAAGAGCTAATTTTAGTAAGAACTAAATTGGAAATAGCCAATTTGAGAGTAATGCAAGTTAGTCTTAAATTGTGAGTTTTGGGTCAACTTCAAACGACCATAACTTTCAGCACAAGATGGCCCATGAGATATCAAATCTAAGGTGGTTGAGTCCTCTTTCCAATTCCCCCAAGTTTGTAAAATTTTGAGTTTGGATAAGGGAGATATGCTCGTTTGAGTTTAACCTATCTAGTTAAGGAAATTCATCCTAATTAAGGAGGGGTACTTTTGTCTTTTCTTACCCCACTAGGCCTACACGTTTTGTTTACTCAATTAGGGGTCAAAGTTGATTAAAATAAGTTTTCACTCAAGTCTAAAGCGTTCAAGAAATTAGGAAAAAGTTCTAAAGGAGAAAAAAAGGAGATTTCAAGAAATTCTTCAAGAATTTGGGGAAATCGCCGAGAAAGTGGTTCTGTTGAGGTATGTAAGTTTTTACAGTTATGGGTTTTTCACCTTCACACCAATAATGAGTTTCCTCATGAGATTGAGTATATTGAGAATCCTATTTTGTTCTTGAGGTTTAAGGGTTGTTCTTGAGGCATTTTGATTAGATTTTCGTTTACTTGTGTTCGGTTAATGAATCTAAGGGAGTTTGGAAGAAATCAATTGATTCTAGGTGAATTAGGACCAAAAATCGGGAAGAGAAAATTAGTACGAATGCTCTAGAAATTGCTTGGGGTGGCGCTCCCTATATACGCCTGAGAGCTAGCATGGGGCGCTAGTAGTGTGCCAAAAATGATCCAGGCCATGACACACCACTGATTGTTTGACTTAATCAAAGACACGACTTCCAAATCAAGTGTCAACGATCGCGTGTAGTAATATAACCCAATCGAATGGGTTGAGGTCTAGTCCCAACGGAGCGATTAGTAGTCGAGAATCAAATAGAAAAGTAAAATTCAGTTCTAATCAATCATAGCTATAACTATTTATGAATCAAAACATACTAAATCTAAAAGTGACACGAATGTCAATTATCAATGGGGGATTTTGTATTCAACTAGTGAACAAAAACAGTGAAAATAAAAAGATGAGAATTAGGGAGACAGGATTCTTGGGAGGTGAAAGGAATATGGGATAAAATAAACAATCGGGTAAATGCTATTGATAGTAAATCGCTGAACATTTGTAACTAGGCTAGACTTTAGTGGGGTAAATTCTCTCTCGAGCAACTTACCTCGAATCAATTCGGTTTCTCTCGAACACCGAGTTGCATCATTTAAGCACAACCTTCACCTTATCCCATTCACTCTCTCGAGCTGAATGTGTGGGAAAAGGCCTAGGATTCACTCTCTCGAGCTGAACCCACGACGGCCCAATAACCACCGACTATTGATTTAGTAGTCTTGGTTTTAAAACCTCTCTCTCTCGCAAGCCAAAAACACGAAGATGAAATTGTATTTGCAACTACAATTTCATTAAGTTCAAACACAACTACTAAATGAAATCACATTTAAACAACAAATAGACTATCAATGAGCAATACTGTAACAACCCTAAAAATGAAGTAGGGTAAAGTAGAGCCTTACATGGGTTTTATGCATTAATAACTTGTTAAAATAATGAAGAATAGCCTTTGTAGTCAGTTTTAAAGAGTTTGGAAGTCAAATGTCAAGGGACGACCAAGACGTTTGGAAACTAGTCTTTTACGTGTTGGTGTGTTCTAGTATGTTGTTCATGTTTTTATGTGTTGTTTGGATTCTAAAATCAGTGGAGGTGACCCTAGTATCTTAATAAATATTTTTAGGGTCAAAACGTTCGGGTACGACTCCCTGGGACCACCCTAAGGGTTTCCGAGGAGGACCCAAACCTTGGCCAAGCAAGTTGCAAAGGCATCTTGCAAATTGCACTAGGAAGGAATATCTCCGCGTCGCGGACTAGCTCCCCCAAGGAGCAAAAAAGTTAGTTTGCGTCGTGGACATGTCGCGGACTCTACTGTCTCAAAATTTAATTTCCAGAAACTTGTGGGAACACCTCTGCGTCGCGGACTCGTTCCTCGACGAAATTTGCGAAAATAAAACTCAAGTTTGACTTGTTTAAAAGGTCCAAATAAGTGAGGGGTGGTTTGGGTACTTTGGGGAATTATTATAAACGGTTATTCTACCTATTTTAGGGTATTTTAAGTTGGTTAAAACTCCAAAACCTAGAATTAGACCCCATTCTTCAAATTGACCCTTCCCTCTCAAAATAGATTCTCTCTAAAACTCCATTGAAGACCTTGATGAAGCTCAAGCTAGAAGATGGGTTTTCAACTGATTTCTTCTTCAATTTCAT
>JAJOOR010033038.1:0-17717 GCA_036250505.1 Solanum acaule | reverse complement strand
GACGCAGGTACCCAGGATCAGCATCCAGCACGCCGTTGATCCAGCTGAGCACTCCAGAGTCAGTGGTGAGCCTCCTTGTTTTCCGGAGGACCCTGTTATTTTGTGTTCTTAGTTTTGGTTTTATTAGGATGTTGCGGGGTTTGTCCCAACATCCATCTCAGTGTTATAGAGACTTCATAGACAGTCAGTCAGTTAGTATTGAGTCTCTCATCTATGTATATATATATAAATATTCTATTTTGAGACTTGAGTTGCCTTTTTGGCCGGATTTTATCAGTTGAGTTATGTTATGACCTTTCTTTGTATTGAGTTATTCTGTTGAGTTAGGTTTCCGCTGAGTTAAGAAAGCCAGGCCAAGGGTTCGCTTGGGGCCAGCAATGGTCTCCGAGTGCCGGTCCCGCCCAGGGTGTAGGCTCAAGGCGTGACAGTGAAAGTGTTTCTCATATGTTTTGATTGGTGGCGCCCTACACTCCTGTTACTTTCACTAATATATATAGTTGTATGAAGAGTTGATATGGATAGTGATTTTGCCGGAAGAATATTCTTAATCAAAAAAATGCATTAGCAGATTCAATAGTTATCTGATTTGTTTGCTGGCAATTTAATATACTTCGTGTAGTTGTGTTGTTCACATTTTTTCCAAGTAGAATAGATGTTATCTCTCTCACGTCTAAATTCTCGAATCTCGATTAAGATATGGAATTTTCTGTTGATTTATACTAAAGTAATAAAAAAAAACTATGGGACATCTATACTTTGGTATGAATCATAGCACAAGTCGTCCTGCGAATGGTAGCTTATTTTCAGTTAAGGCATGCCTAAAATTAATATGATGAAGTGGGCTGTGAAATATTCCTTGTAGCTGCTCTTATTTGTTTCATTCAAGTCCTTGCCTATGCTTAGTTCTTTAGCATTTTTATGAGCATGTGAACATTAGTTAGGTGTTATATATTGTGATTATGATCGTGATGCGCTAATGTCTTTGTTTTCTTGGTCTTCATTGTTTTACTAGGATTAGTTCAGTTTGATTACTCAGCTCGTTTTAGTATGGTTTTCCTTGTTATTAATCTATAAGATATGCGATAGTCATCAATGTTCGATGTCCTGTTGTCACCCCCTTTATACTTATTTGGATGTTTGAATCAGCTTGTTAGTTGTTCGTATCCTCGGGATCCATATCAAGTTGCTTTATTGAGATCTAATTCGAAAAATAGATTAATAAATGGTCCAATTTAAGTTTGTTGCTTCTCTTTTCTCTGTTTATCATTTTTCTTAAATTTAGTACGAGACCATCACTGTTTTAACATGATGCAAATATTTGTTTAAAGTCAGAATTTTCTTTTGTCCTTTTTATTATTGTTAATTAATGCCTTAACTTCTCATCTTTTGACCTTAAGTTGCATCATGCTAGCTTTAAATAACTAATATAGTGGTTAGTTTTTATTTGCCTTAAGTTACAGAATGCCTTGATTAGCTTCGAGTTTACAGTATTTTCTCTTATTTAAATAAATGTTTCATGTAGTGTTTTCCTTAAACGTTGGCCTGTAAATACTCGTAGCAGTTTGATCCATTCACTTTTATACATTCAAGTTTCCTCTTGCTGTGATTCCAAAAGTGCTTAGCTGTTTTTTTTTTTTTTAGTAAAAATCTCATTGTGGTTGTCTATTGATTCTTATCATCTTGCTCCTTGCATGAACTTTCAATGAGTCTATTGGATTCATTTCTTGAATTTCCTTGAGTTGATGCATTTTCGTTAGCTTTTGCTGATGCCAAAGTCTGGAGAAAGGAAAGCTAGTGTTATAGTTCCCGGAAAGTCCGAATAGCTCATATTTACACATTAATTCCCTGTTTTCCTTGAGTGCAGCATCACAACTCATCACAGCTTCACCTGTTGGTTAGGAGACTAGAATTACCGGTTGATTGTTAGTATGATTAGAGCACTGTTTTAAAGTTCGAATTCGTATTCTGCTTCTTGTTTTAAGATAGTTGTGTCTTGCCTTTGACTAAGTGATTCAACTTGATTCTCAATTTTTTTAGTTCTCTGTTTTAAATTTTCAAAGTGAGCCAATGTTATTCTCTGTGACCTGTTAACATGATTATATATGTGTGTTAATTTGGCTTGAACATATACTAGAAATGTATAGCAAGGGAGGTGAACTACCAGAACATATGTTGTCTTCTTTAAGTTTGATATCATTTTCTTGTAGAAACTCTCTATTACTTCCCTAAAATGATAGTGATATTTGCCTATTTCGACATGAATTCTTCTGTTTCCCCAAAGCTGTAAGTTAAGTTAGTTTGATTTTGAAATGATCAATTCTCTCAAACTTTTTCCATTAAGTGTACTTAACGTAATCTTCCTTCCATCGTATCATTGGATCTTGGTTTCTTTCAATTTGGAATTTAGTACGAATGTCCTCTTCAATTACTTACTATACTCGTGCAATTTAACCGGTTAAATGTGTTATGCTAATCCTTTTCTTTTCTTTATTTCACATGTACGCTCGGGAGCGCGTTTGGAGTTAGTATATAACTCCATCTCTGTCCAAATCAGAGAAGCGACTGATATCCGCATAAGCTCGTGTCTAACAGCCTTTTTCGCGTCAATAGCGTCCAGTGCTTCCTCCTTATTTCATAGTTTCACGTGTTTTTATATATACATATATGTGTTGCTATTTTGACTAGCATTTTTCCATATTAATGTTTTATATGTTTATGCTTGCTTTATTTTTGGGTTTTATAGAAACCAATTGAGAGAGATAGTAAGACGTTGTTGTTCATCTCCCATCGCTCTAGATATTGGACTTAGTATGACCATCTGACTTAGGACGACGCTTTCTAACTTAGTTTTCCTTCGTTACTTAACATATCTTTTGGTCGTGAAAGTTTAACCCTTTACAAGTGAACTTGGGAGTGATTTCTTTTATATCTTTAAAGAAGAATATATCCATTTAAAATGGTTTTAATAAGAGTTGAAAACATTTTTCAGCAACTTAATGATTGCAGATTTTGAGGTTCAAAAATTGCAGATTTTTAGCTCGAAAATTCCAGATTTTAGGAGGTAAAAAAATTGCAGATTTCAACAGTTTTACGTGCAGATTTTTTAGTGCAAAAAATGTGTATTCTTGGAACAAAATCGCTTTATTGTGAGAGTTTTTGATGCAGATTTTTTTTAGGTTCAAAAGTGCAGATTTCTTGTTTGAAAATTGCCAGTTTTGTAAGTTAAAACACAGCACCTCTTAACAGCCTTATTGAGCAGATTTTAGTGTAAAAAAACGTAGTTCTTTTCTTAGTTAAAACACAAATTTTTGGAACCTGAAGATATAGATATTTTATCTAACCACTATACTTTAGAAATTTAAAAGTGCCGTAGTTTGAGTCTAAAAGTGCTTGAAATACTACTTTCAAAAGAAAGAAGAAACGTTGTTTTAAAAGGACCAAAATATTTAATAGTTTTACTTATCAACACTCATTTAGGCCTTTATGTTAAGGATAATTTTCATTTAAAACTCCCAAAGTAATTTAAAAACTAGTTTAAAGATTAAATTATTACCTTTAGAAATACGTAAGGCTAAAGTTATTACCATTTGAGAAATATTCTTTTAGAAAACAAGTAGGGAAGTAGGCTTATATTTTTAATATATATATATAACTATAGAATAAATCCCAATAGTTAGGCCCATTTTTTTTTACATCACTCCTTTTGCAAAATATATTTACTATTATCACTTTTTTCAAATCAAATATTGCTAAAACATTTTAATTTCTTAACATGTCGTTTCAAAATTTTAGATATGTCAACAGGTTCAAAATACAAGGTGCATACATATATATGTCATGTACATAAAGGTATAAATTCTATTTTTTTTATATTTTTAACATATAAAATTATCATACATTTTATTTACCGTATGATAAACATACTAATATTAATTTTATTTAATTGACATATGTCGTACCTTGTATTTTACTCTTTTTTTTAAAACTAATAAAATTTACTTACCATTGATTTTAAAGAAAATAAATAAACAAGTTTACCTAATTATATTTTCCTAAATTGAGTTTAAGGACTATCTTCGGATAGGCTCTGAGGGATGCTTAATACCTTCCCCTCGAGTAACCAAAACCCTTACTCAGAATCTCACTAGTTTCGCAAACCAAAACAGAGTTTACATTTACATATTAAAAAATGGTTTTCCTAATATTTTCCTTAAAATTTAGGTGGTGACTCTAAAAACAAAATATTTTTTTTCAAAATCAGAGTGTCAGCCATACTATGTTGTGAATTGTTTCGGCTGGTTCTAAATAAGGTGAAACACCAATTATTTTGAACTATCGACGGCTCAATTAAGGTTGTGAAGGATTCATGGTCAAAGGATATTGCTGAGATTCGATGTATGTTACAAGAGGTTGTAGGGAAATTATCTCCAACCACACCTCAATTTTCCCTTGATTCATGTTCGTCCATGGAAGTAGATTCCGTGAAAATACCCAAATTCAACGGTGATGACCCTGCGACATTGGTTTTTCAGGTAGAATAATATTTCACTCACTATAACATTTTTTCAGATGGAAAATTGTCATTGGCTTCTTTATATTTGGATGGCGATGCTTTGAATTGGTATTGCTAGTTATTTTGAAACAAGCAACTTGCGGATTGGGACCATTTTGTAGCAAAATTGTTCATTTGGTTCCGAACTCGGAGTCAAGAAGCACCATTTAGCCTTTCTCCGTCAACTTACCACAATAAACTATTGTCATAAGGAACTGCAACTATTCCTTCATGGAATACTGTAAGGGTCCTGATCCAGTTACTCGACATAGCATGGTGGCAGCAAAGGGTTGGCATGAATGACTTTGTCAAGGGCCTAGGTGCGGGTGGAATCAATTATGTATAAGATAGGTGAAGTGTTAGCATGGATTAATGATGCCAAACAATGTTAGTCAGGTAGTGTCATAACATGAAATGGACGTTGGTAAGGCAACAGGCCATGGCATGGCATGGGCGCTGACCAACGTCGGTTGTGGGCAGGTTTGGCATGAGGAAAACACACGATCTGGTCAAATGAGGGAAAATTGAGCAGAGCTAAATTAAAACATAGACAAATATGAATGAAACGCAGCAAGAAAACAATGAATGGCACGAGTGGATTAAAAGTTAGCATGGCCAAGGCAAACTCAGGCAAGGCAGCGACAGGGCGTTGGCAGTACCCAGGCATGGAACATGGGCGGATGGATTTGGGTGGACTTTGATCAAGCAATGACTATACAATGTTTAGACATTGCATTGGAGCCAAAAATAGGGAGGGAAATGGCAGCAAAGGTGCGAAATCTAGTTAGCCAAAGTCACATGCCAAGCACATGCAACGATTACCTTTTTGTAACTACTTGTGTCCAGATTCATTGTAACTCTTGTAATGTTTTGAATTCGAAATTTGAATGCTCTTATTAGTTAGGGATGTCAACTGAAGTTTAACTTAGTGGGTTGATATCTTGACAAGTGTTAGACATGTGTCACAACACTATGCATTGTAAAACACAAGGTTGCCACATGGTCTATAAATGTGTAGCCTTGGTGTTGGACGAAAAGGGAGAGACAGAAAAAAGGGTGAAAGAGGGAAGATTAAGTCTGAAATTTCACCAAGACACTTAGAAAAAATGTGAGGTTTTAAAAGTGTCAAAGGCAGCATTCGACTTGTGATTGTGCCTTATGTCGAAGTCAAAGTTGGGATATAATTGTTATCGTAACGAGTGAGTTCCTTTGTATTGTTTTGTATATTAATATAAAGGTTGGGTTTACCCGTATTTGATGTGTGCATTTCATTGTTAAGAATCGAAAAATAATCTAAGGCAAAACAGAAAACGTCATTGAACGTTAGGCAGAATAGGCTGCGAATAGGTTGAGTTAAGTGTGGGACTTGACTGCCGCACAGTGGGCTAACCTTTTGCACTGAATTTAAGTGAAGTAGTATTCCCGTGTGACAATTTGGTATTAGAGCGTTGCTTAGATTAATTTGATGACTAGTGGAAATGCTAAATTATGGGAGAGGGTGACATGATTGGAGGAGCTAATTGGTACGACAGATGATGGGGAAGACTTGGTTAATCTGGTCACTCAAATTCATGGAGTGAATGTAGAATTAACCTTAGTGAGTAAGTCCTTGAACGAAAAAGTTGGAATGTTAGAGGCAGAATATGCTGCCAAACACGAAACTGCCCAAATGGCGATGGAAGTCATCCGCAAAGAGAAAGAAGACTTGCGTGGTGAAGTCCTTTTTCTACGTCGGGCATTGCAAGGGACTATTAACCCCATAAGGATGAAGGTACCTGAACCAAAGGCTTGCACTGGTGTGAGGAGTGCTAAGGAATTGGAGAACTTTCTTTGGGATGTCGAAAACTACTTCAAGGCAGCAAAGGTTCCGAATAGTGAAAAGGTGTCAGTCACGACAATGTACTTGGGTGATGATGCTAAGGTCTGGTGGAGAACAAGGGTTGCTGAAGTGGAGAGTGCGAATCTACCACAAATTGAGATGTGGGAAATGTTAAAAAAAGAACTGAAAACTCAATTCCTTCCAAGCAATTCGTCTTGGGTGGCAAGGGATGGGCTACAACGATTGAAACAAAACAGCACGATGAGGGCGTATGCCAAGGAATTTTCATCCTTGATGCTCAACATAAGCAACATGGTTGAGGAAGACAAGCTGCATTACTTCATGAGCGGGTTGAAGGGATGGGCATAAAGAGAGTTATGAAGACAAAATGTTCAAACTCTCAATTCTGCCATAGTGGCAGCAAATAAGTTGGCTGACTTCGATGAGGGTGATGACCCAAGGGATACTTCGCACTTCAAACAAAAAGATAAGGGGAAGGAGTGGAAGAAAAATGGGAAGGGCTAAGCTGCCGAAAAGGAAGACAAAGGGGGGAAAATTAGACAAGGGGAGTCTTCTTTTCCAAAACAAAAGGGAAAGTTTAGAGGATACTTTACTTGTGTTGGTCCACATTTGAAAAGGGACTGTTCGATACAAGTGAAAGTAAATGTTTTGATTGTTGCTGAGTTGGAAAGGGAAAGGAACAATGAGGCAGAAACGTCAAATGTAAACTCTTTGGCGTTGGTTGAAGATGAAGATGACGGGCAGAAAATGGGTTTTGTCCGGGATCCAAATAGGTTCAGATGAAAGATGTCCTCGACGTTTCAATGGGTGGGGGAAGTTTGTAAGGGTCCTGATCTAGTTACTTGACATAGCACGGTGGCGGCAAAGGGTTGGCATGAATGACTTTGTCAAGGGCCTAGGTGTGGGTGGAATCAATCATGTATAAGGTGGGCGAAGTGTTAGCATTGCTTAATGATGCTAAACAATGATATTCAGGCAGTGTCATAACATGAAATGGACATTGGCAAGGCAACATGCCATGGCATGGGCATTGATCTGCATCGGTTGTGGGTAGGTTTGGCATGAGGAAAACACACGGTCTGGTCAAGTGCGGGAAAATCGTGATGAGCTAAATTAAAACAGAGACAAATATGAGTGAAACGCAACAAGAAAACAATGAATGGCACGCGTGGATTAAAAGTTAGCATGGTCAAGGCAAACGCAGGCAAGGCAGCGGCAGGGCGTTGGCAGTGCGCAGACATGGAACATGGGTGGACTTTGATCAGCCAATGACTATACAACGTTTAGACATTGCATTGGAGCCAAAAATAAGGAGGAAAATGGCAGCAAAGATGCAAAATCCAGTCAGCCAAAGTCACATGCCAAGCACATGCGGCGGTTACCTTTTTGTAACCGCTTGTGTCCAGATTTATTGTAACTCTTGTAATGTTTTGAATTCGAAATTTGAATGCTCTTATTAGTTGGGGATGTCAACTGAAGTTTAACTTAGTGGACTGATGTCTTGACAAGTGTTAGTAATGTGTCACAACACTATGCATTGTAAAACACAAAGCTGCCACATGGTTTATAAATGTGTAGCCTTGGTGTTGGACGAAAAGGGAGGGACAGAAAAGAGGGTGAAAGAGGGAAGATTAAGTTTGGAATTTCACCAAGACACTTAGAAAAAATGTGAGGGTTTTAAAAGAGTGTCAAAGGCAGCAATCGACTTGTGATTGTGCCTTAAGTCGAAGTCGAAGTCGAAGTTGGGATATAATTGTTATCCTAACGAGTGAGTTCCTTTGTATTGTTTTGTATATTAATATAAAGGTTGGGTTTACCCGTATTGGATGTGTGCATTTCACTGTTAGTATCGAAAAATAATCTAAGGTAAAACAGAAAACGTCATTGAACGTTAGGCAAAATAGGCTGCAAATAGGTTGAGTTAAGTGTGGGACTTGACTACCGCACAGTGGTCTAACCTCTTGCACTAAATTTAGGTGAAGTAGTCTGCCCGTGTGACAAATACCATAGCCAACTCTCTCTCACCTCAAAACTGGAATGTATGCTATGACTATAACAACCAAACCTTTGCCCACAAGGTGTTTGGGGAAAAGTCGGTTAAGAAAACTGAAGATGTTGTGAATGTTGAAGCAATGCTTCAAACACCGAATTCTATGAAACCAAAATATGAGTATAAGGATATATCGGTACAAATTAAAACTGAGGGTATTGAAATTTCGCTAACTCAAGCAAAACAGGAGAACTGTGATTTCAAGGAGATATCCAATTCTCATAAAGCCCGACAACAATTAGTTGACAATAAAGTGGTCGACTTACTCTGGGAAAGAAGCGACCTCTTGATTTTGGATGGAACCAAATTGATGCACAAGAACATATTTATAATTTTTCCATTTGATCCCAGTGAGTCTATTCCTCCCTCCATTATGTTCAAAAGCGTGGATATACATTTGGATATATCACATTACTTGTCGATTAAACTTTATTCTAGTGTAATTGTTCTTGATGGTACTGCAAAAGGTGGCAAATTGTTGGATGAAATGCCAGTAGCAAAGTGGGTAGACAAACCGATCAACCTTGGCTGCCACGACCACTTCCAAAACCATCTTTCAAAGCTTTACTATTGGAATTTCCTAGCCCAACTTGAGCAATCAGTTGAAATGGCAAATGAATTCGACTTTGAGGGGCTTGTTATAATTGGTGTTGTTGATTTCAAGATAAATGCTTGTCTTATCGCTGCAAACGTCAATAGTGAAATGCAGCCTACTACACTTGCTGCCATGTCACCAGAGTGGAAAGTGTTGAAATTAAGAAGTAATTATAAATCGAAGCTTCAAGTTGTGCATCCTATTGATTACACATTCTATGGTGTCATTGAGTTAGTAGAGTTGGTTATACGGCATATATTACGTCTAAGCTTAGTGGCAATGCAGAGATATGGTGGAGAACGAGCTTTGAACGTAGTTCATCAGTATTTCAAGGAGGATAATTTTAGCCTTAATGGGTCCGATCATGTTAAACAGTATTTCTTGTATCATATTTCAAGTGCTTCTAGAGCTTCTTCTGATCCTAGTAGTACTCTTGATGCTATTATTGTGATCAGTGTTCAGAAGCTATGCAGGAATAATTGAGTCAATTCTGGAATCATCAAAGCTGTCAACCAAATCACTATATTGTTCATAATGACTTTCACCTGTAGCAGCCAAGGAATTTATAATACTCCAAGTTGCTAGATGAAGTTTCTTGATATGAACCTTGAGGACAAGGTTCTTTTCGGGGGCGGAAGTATTGTTGTGATCCATGATGACTTCATAAGGGCCTATGGCCTAGACGCGACAAATATGACTGATCCAGTTGATATTATTGGGCCGAGTAAAATGTTGGAGAGTTTTATATGGGATCCAGACCCAATTAGCTATTGTTAAAAAGGTCTAGGGATTAGAAAGAACAGTTATGCAAATTATGTCAAAGCTCTGGCTTTCAGTTATCTCTCATCTCCTTTCTCTGTGCTAGAATCTCATCCCCTTCTAGTTACCTTCTTCTATGTTATCTATCTATAATTAATGTGTTGTTACTTTGTTGTGTGTATTATACGTTGTAACTTATATTTTGCGATAACAATATATATCAGTGTTTGTATTGGAAAGCAGATTTGTTTCACGGGTTCTTCATCTTTGATACTATTAAAGTATATACTTTAATAGGGGTATGAAAGTAAAGACATAGCTACTTATAAATAGTTTTTCTGTTTGGATACACGTGTTTTTTCCCAGAAGATATGAGTAAAATTTGTGAATAGTTACTTTTTAATTTCTATAATTGAAAAACATGGGGTCCACCATTTATTGTACCTTTATTATATCATTTCAATCAAGTGAAATACATTAAGAATCAAAATGAAACATATATATAAAGAAGAAACATAGAGAAGGTAATGTGGCACCTCTCTATGGCCTCCATTCATATTTCTCTTTCTTCTTTTTCTTTTTTATATTTTTTTCTTCATTATTTAAATATTTTATTTTTAATATCTCAAAAAGTCTTCACATTCAATTACTCAACTTTTCACCTACCACTATAATATATATTTAATATTTTTAATAAAATAAGAAATAACTACCAATAACTCACACCTCTTCAACTTACTAGATAAAGGTGCCCGTGCTTTTGTGAAATTAAAAACAGTTATAAATAAGATATGTAAATACGCAGCATGATTAAACTAAATTTCAATATAACATGTTTCATAGTATATTACATTCATGTTGCAGAGCCTTATACATTGAACTTTCTATGAAGGCCAAAACACATACACTATATGTAGTTTAATATTTGTTGCATTGGCTTGGTAGTTGAATTTTGAATTCTGCAAACTCTCAAGTGTTAACATAAGTAGTTCTTCCAACTTGAAACTTTTTTATGATCTAAGAAGAAACTAAAGGAGTAAATTAACACAATTCAGCGGATAACAAAGAGAACTGGAAATACATCTAGAACCTTAAATTGCGCAGAGAATAACACCGCACTTTGGAGAGGAGCTATTTAAATTCAGGGAAATCCAATTCACACAACCAGGCTGCAAAATTAGACAACAGTTGTAGAGTTTGGTTAGGAAAAGGTCTACGATAAATTGATAACAGGAAGAGATACTACCAACTCCAAGCTAAAGTAACATGAAATACAGAGAACATCCACAAATGAGTTGAAAACAAATATCTGACTAAATTGAATCACAAAAGTTATGCTTCAGCCAACAGTGTAAGGTATATTATTCATTACTTGTTTCTAACAATGATTTACTATATTATAAGAAGTACCCTTATATGAATGTAAATACAAAATATTCTTGAAGCAGGCATATGGATAGAAATGATAGACCAACTAGAGGAAAGAAGAGGTCCAAGAGTACAACCCGTCCCCTAAAGTTTACTTTCCCAGAAGGTGAAGTTTCTATATTAAGGGGAGAGAATGATACTCATAATGAACAAAGTAACCAAATGGTGAGGATTATACAAAGCCTATAGTGCAGTGCAGAAACTAAAGAAGGAGCTTACAAAGCATAATCTTGGTGCTGGACTGCTCCAACTGAAAGAATGCAAACGAAGAATGATATCCTAGCTTTCACCGGCTTAGTTGGGTAGAAATGGCATATATAGAATTTTAAAATTAACCAATTTTTATGTCTTTTACGTATACTAAGTTGTAAATTATTGTAATTTATAGTAACTTTTAACGTAATTTTGAAATAATATATATGTTACTTTTCATGTCCCAATTTATGTGACATTCATAGATTTTTTAGAGTCGGTTGTTTTTATATATGTGTTTTTTTAAAAAAATTGTTAACTATTGTGATTTATAATACTTTTTACGTCATTTTCAAACAATATATGTTTTATCATCTAACCCATTCTATGTGGTACCAATAAAATTTTGAGAGTCTATTAAATCTTTTTATATAACTTTTAAATATTTAAGTTGTTATATTAATTTTTTGTTTCAATTTACGTGGTATTATGAACCTTGAGAAGTTATCCAATTTTTTGTATGATTTAAAAATATTTCAAATTAGTAGTACTTTTTTACATAATTTTAAAAATAATATATTGTACTTTCTTTGTTCCAATTTATGTGGCATATATAGAATTTTAAAACTAATCACTTTACTATATGTCTTTTACATATATTAAGTTGTAAATTATTAAAATTGTACCTTTTTAACGTAATTTTCAAATAATATATCTGTTACTTTTCATGTCGTTATTTATGCGGCATTGGTAGATATTTTTAGAGTTGGTTGATTTTTTTTATATCTATTTTAATTTTTTTACAATTGTTAACTATTGTGATTTATAATATTTTTTCCGTCATTTTCAAACAGTATCTATATATTTATCATCTAACTCATTTTATGTGGTATCAATAAAATTTTGAGAGTCAATCAAAAGTTTTTATATAATTTTTTTATATTTAAGTTGTTAATTATTATGATTTATAGCATTATTTATGTAATTTTTTTTAAAGAAATAATTTTTCAATATCCGATATTTTTTTCTCTAAAAGGTTTTTTTTTGTCTCTGATATATTATGTAGGAAAAATGTTGTAACAAATAATTGGTATTTTAAAGTGGGACCCACAATATTAACTATTATCATTCTATAGAAGTGTAACACATAGAGGGAAAAGGCAGAAAAGAATGGCCCACCTGCTTGGGAAATTGGGCCAAATTTGCGGCTGAGAAAGAAAAATG
Organism: Solanum acaule; assembly: GCA_036250505.1. NCBI lineage: Eukaryota > Viridiplantae > Streptophyta > Magnoliopsida > Solanales > Solanaceae > Solanum > Solanum acaule. Next base: position 5,077 of record JAJOOR010033038.1, on the reverse strand, counting down.
ATAGGACTTTTATGTCCTATATTAAGGAAGTACAATTATAAAACAGCCAAGTACAACATATTTCAAGCATAATATTTAAAAAGTATTAACTTTAAAGGGGCAAATTACGGGAGTACCCTTGGTCGTCCAAGGGCACCACCACTTCTATAGAATGATGATAATCTTAATAATATTCATAACTCCTTTTTTTTAATCTTCATAACCTCCAAAATTAAATTTATTAGTTTATGACACCTTATGATATTCCTCTTTTTTATAAATTCATATTTTGTAGCAAGAAAAATTTCATTCTAAGTTATTCTTTCACTTCTCCATCTCCATATCATACATTAGGGTGAAGAAGAAATGCTAATCATCACATCATATGGTTGCTTTCAACAAAGTCATAAAGAATCTATGGGTAAAAATATTTCTTTAAATTTTTTACTTTAATAATTTATGTGATGTTGTTTATTTTGTTTAGTCAATTTAACCAATCTTTGAAATTAAATTGGATAAACTCAATCCAAATAAAATCATGGAGTAACTAACAATTTCATAATATACTATTTGTGTTTGTAGGGTGAAGAAAAAAGTTGAGGAAGATACAAAAGTAGAAAAAATTGTGAATTTTGGAAGAAGATAATGTAGAGTCTTACAATAAAATTATTATTATAGTAATTTGATCTTTTTAGTTTTTCTTTCCTATTCTCTATATTTCATTTATGTACTTTATTGAAGAACTTAAAATATAAAGATTTTCTTTTTCTTTTTCTTTTATATGACTATAGTTGTACATACATAATTCATTAGGTTAAATTAATTATGGTTAGTTCTTTTGAATTTTTATTATGATAATATTTTGCAACATTCTAAAACGAACATTATGTACTCGATGTTACTATTTATTTGTATGCCGAAGTGCATTCCCAAATACAACACTAAGATTAGAAGCATTTTAAAGAGCAGAAATTTGATAACTTACAAAAAGAAAAAAGAAAAAATGTTATCCAAGCAATGAATTAAAAAAATTGACAACAAACTTGAGTATTTGTATAATTCTAATGAAAAACTAAAGAAACTATAAACATTATATGCAATACTTTTGTTTTCAAAAAAAAGAAAAAAAAAGACAGATCCTATTTATTTTTTTCTTATTTTTTGATAAATTTCACTATATTTTAATTTATTATTATTATTAAAAAGTGTCAATTATTACTCTCTCCATTTATTTCTATTATATATTGTAAAAACTTAAATGTCTCAAAATTTATTATTCTACTTATTCTTATTCTTTATTGTAAATGTAAATTTAAAGGCCTAAATATTTAACTCCAACCTTTCATTCTCCAAGCAGAATGAAAAATTTATATGTATCTATTTATTATATACATCTAAAATAGTAAAAAAAATGATTTGACACCTCTCTTTGGCCAATGATCCTTATTTATTTATTTTTTATTGTTGTAATTTTCACTATATTTCTATTTATAATTACTATTAAAAAATGTGTCAATTATTATTCCCTTCATTAATTTCTATTATTTATTATAAGAATTTAAATACCTCAAATTTTACTACTCCACTTATTCCTATTATTTATTGTAAATTTAAAGGCAAACATATTTATCACTCAAATCTTTCATTTTCTCCTTAACGAATGAAAATTTATTAAAATAGAGTAGTCTAATGAAATATCATTTCAAATAGCTTGAAAAATAAATAAATCATCCCTTTAACTCTCCTAATTATGAGATTTCTCTTTTTATCTAATTTTCAATAATCTACAATAATTACATAATTAGTCAATTAAAGAATAAGATATTTGATCACTAAATAAATTTTAAAAATGGAAAGGTGTAACTCTCCAAAAAAACTATTCTAACATCCATTTATATTTATTACGTTTCATGATGAACCCACGATTAAAGTTGACAGTAAAAAAATATTGCACTAGACAAAAAATATAATTTTTCCCTATTTTCTTATTTATTTTATTATTTTATAAGAATAAAAGTCACAGTCATTATCATTTATTGTCCAAAATTTTCATTTTCTTTATTGAAAATCAAAACTCATCCACATATTGATATATGAAATCATTGATATTCGTTTTTAACTTCTTCATCTTTATGTAGTGTTTGGATTATATAATTTATTTAGTTTCTATATAAAATTGATATTTGAACTCTCTTGTGTATTTATTATTTTTAATTTTTAATGTAAATTTTTTACGAAATATTAATTTTTATGCCTTTCATATGAAATTTTTGGGTAGATATATAACAAAAAGTTTAAGCTATTAATTTTATCAATTAAACAAATTGATATGCTCATATTTTAAAGTAATAATTGTGAAAAATTTAAATTATAAGCAAGAAAAATTACATGAGCTCTAAATTTATATAGTTGAATAAATACACAGACGTAAATAGTATTATATAAAGGAAATTACTAGTGAAATAACATAAATAATTTAAAACACCCAAAAATGAGATAGCAACATATATAAAATTGGCGCATAAAAATATATGTCTTTGTATTGTTCCAATGAAAAAATATAATTATCTTCTTATTTTTCTTGAAACTAATTTAATTCTATTATTTTTTTATTTTATTTTCATTTTCTGTTTGATTTTTTCATATATATATTTTAGTCTTGCAATTTCTTAATTTTTTATATCAATTAATATAGAAAAATATGACCGCGCGAAGCATGGTTTGGTTAACTAGTTACCTATATATTAAAGATCATTTTGGTCATTTCTCCATAATTTTACAAATATATAATAAGAGATTTTCATTTACAATTTATGAAATCTATACAAGGGCAATGAACTATCCTATTACGCCTAAAAAATATTGATTTTCGTTTTTAGTTTATGGCCAAGATCTCCTTCCCTAATTTATGACTTAAAATCTTCTTTCATAATTTGTGGCCGAACTTTCGCTTTCATTTCTAAATTTATATTATCCTATGTTTTTCTTCATTTATTTTTGCTCGAACAAATTTCAGAAATTATACATAGTTGGGTCAAAAATCGCTTAGTTTTACATAATTTATACATTTTATAGACACTGAATCATACACATTTCAATTGATACCAATCATATATATTACACACACTTATCACTTTTTCAATATTTTAAAACTAATTTATATGGAATTTATACATATACTATGACCACACAAATCTCAAAAGAGTATATATCAGATTTCATACACATCATTTCTTTAATACTTTTCAAAAAAAAATTCCTTGTTTGACCCTCTTCATAGCGTTGGCTAGGTATTTATGACTTGCTGGAATGGACAACATGATTTTTAAGGTGGTCGGATATTTATCATCAAATACAATTAAATCAAGTACTGTATTTATTCCTTATGTGTTCACTATGTATTTGAGTGTATCTGCAACTGACTATAAATTTATATCACTGTAATTAATTTTATTTTGTCCTTGTTATTTCATGTGGTTTGTACTCTTTTAGAATACAATTGATACAATATTATATCTCTCTTGTTCAGGCATACTGCGAGTCTGAATATGAAATCAAAGAGAAAGAGGAAGAATAGTTGTCTCCACCTTCTTTCGCTTGATTTGTATTTGTGGGGTTTTAAAATGTGTGAATGAAAAATGAAGAGTTGTGACTTTTATGAAGAATTGTGACTTTAATGAAAAGTTGTGACTTTTATGAAATGTTGTGACCTTTTCAAAAGATTGTGACTTTTCCAAGGGTTGTGACCTTTCCGGTAACCCACAACAAGAACCTTTTCACATTACCATTTGTTGTCTATAAATAGAGGGATTTCTTCTCATTTGAAGATAACCAATTTTCTAGACTTCTTCTACTACTACTACTAAATATAGTATTCTAAGTGTACTTTACTACCGTTGAGTGGTTTGCTGACACCGTGGTTATAAGTATCGATTCACTAGTGAGTTAGATCGTTCTATCTTTGGAGGATATATTAATTCCATTAACCTCGGGTACTTGAGGGGAGTAATTTCTTTAAGGGGATACTGTGCATTCAGTGAGCTGGATTTTCTTCTTTGAGAAAAATATTTTGTATATTGTTTCTAATCTGTTTCTGATTCTATTTTCTCTACTGGTTTTAGTTTTCTAGTTTTGAAATACTATTTTAAACTTTGTTATTTCTTATCAAGTTCTTCGAAGTTTTTGTTCCAAGTATTGTACAGGATGAACAACAGTATTAGTAATATCCCATTTGAACTCCCAGGTCCTTCGTTTCTTATTGAATTTTAATTCAAGTGAGAGATAGAGAAGGAGGAAACGATACAGAGAGCATGTCCTGTATCGTTTTACTTTAGCATCACATAAATAAACTATATGAACTCCCACTCGTTCTGTGTAATATTATAACGTACGATAGAAAATAGTATAGCGATTGATCTTAATATTAATGATGATCTCCAAGACTTGATGAATAAATGAAGTTATGATCAATATCGATTAAATATGAGAGTATTCCTCATCAATGTCTTCGAGTCGATCATAATAGAATAAACACATGATTTGCAAAACAAACTAATAGATAGCATGTCCTCATCAGTATTGACTAAGGACTTGTTTGAACTTTGATCATAGAAATTATTTACTTTAAAAAAATATAATTTTCTACTTTATTTGAAAAATTATATTTGACTATGAAAATTTTAAATTTTAAATTGAGGTTGAATTTTAAATTTGGAAATAGCTTATAGCTTGTCTTTTATTTCACTTTTTTACTTTTGGTCGTTTAGTATGAATAGTATAAAGTTATTTTATGTGATTAGTTATTAATTCCTCATATATATGAGATAATTGTGGAATAAGTAATTTAAGAATTAACTAATATTCCTAATCAAATGCATAAAAATCCTACATTTTATTCTGAAATTTATCTCTTTTAACTTTGGTACCTAACAAAATACATTGAAGTTGTATTTAGTACATTTGAATATGAACTTCATTCCAAATATAATTTTTTTTTTGCAAAAAACATAACCAAACACAACATATATTATTTTTAACTCCAACTCCAATTCTAATTCTATTAATCATATATATATATATATATATATATATATATATA
>JAJOOR010033037.1:0-17394 GCA_036250505.1 Solanum acaule | reverse complement strand
TGACTTGTTGAATATGATGTGCCTAGTCTATGGTGGCTTCCTAGGAATACTTGGTGTGAGTAGTATTATGGGATGCTACTTGCACATTGCACTAGTGTATCTTGGGGGTTGTCTTAGGTGATGGTTCCTATGTGAAGACTATGTCTTATGGTATGCTTATGACTATATGAATATATGTGGTTGGATTGATGAAGGTTATATGTAAGTTCACCTTTGGTAGCCTTAAGGTGATACATTGCACCAAGCATTTCCTAAGGGTTGCTTGAGGAAAGGAGTTAAGATAAAGAAGAAGGTAATGTATGGTTTGCATGGAATGTGCCTAAACTGTTATAAGTGGCTCTATGTGCTATTATGAATGGTTTCCATGTGTATGATGATGTATGTGGATTCATGTTGTTCTTTATGAACTAAATGTTCTTGAAGTTTCTCTAAAAAGGCATGATGCATGGTTTCCAACTAAATGTCCTTTTAAAAGCATGTTTTTGCATGGTTATCATACTTAGTGCATTATTGTATGAACACCATTCTTCTTCATCTTTTTACACCAAGTGTAGGTGGTGGTGGCTAAAGGACCTTTCCTAGAAGTGATAAGCTTGCTTACTATTCCCAAGTTCGGGTGTGTCCTTAAAGATTCAAGGACCTTCATGTAAAAGAGTTTCCTTAAGTTAATGTACTAGATAGTAGCTTCTTTGTATTGTAAAGGTTGTGTCCCTCTTGTGTTGTAGTCATGTTTTAAGATGACTACCTTGAGACGTCGTATTCTGATTTTGTATTAAAGGTTTTAATGAGGTGACTTTTTAAGTCTTGTGTTATATTATGAATGTTTTAAATTTTCCTCTATTTTTCTATGATAAATGCTATGACGAATGCTAAGGACTTGTATAAGACCTCCGAGAGGTCGAATACGCCGGTAAATACTAGGGGGTTCTCTTGGATCGTTACAATGATCACAATACACAAAGTAATTAGACACCTCAACCTTTCAAGTGGATCAACATCTCTAACACAATTCTACTTCAATATGTAATTAGGCCACAACTTGCCCTTTCAAGGACATGATCACAAATCCTCAATTCACCATAATTAGGCATAGATGATGATACAATTAAATAATCCAAAGTAATTTAGACAAATTCCATCCATAAGCTTTCATAATCATCAAACCCATTTCATAAGGTACAATTTAGAAATTTAGAGAAATCATCGGTTCATAGAGTATTTTCATCTTAAATCATCAAGTAAGCATCAATACAATCATAATATGCATTAGTAACCATTTGAAATCGTTTGTAGAAAGAACCCATGAGATCGAGTAAAACCCTTGGTTTTTCATGAACTTGAAAACTTTGGAAACTTCTTTGAAATTGACTCTAGGGTGAAAGCTAACCCTAGATGAAGGATCACCATACCTTAATAGATGAATTCCACGAAAATCCACTCAATTAGCCCTTCTCTTCAAGCCCTAAGTCTTCTTCATCTCTTGGTCTTCAATGGAGTTCTAGAGAGAAGATATTTTGAGAGGTAGGAGTTTTGACTTGGGGAAATTGAATAATGAAATCTAAAATAGCATTTTAATGTTTTAATACTCTTTAAATATCTTAATAACCCTAAAATAACCGTCCACATACTTAAAAAGACTTGGGGTGAATTTACCAATTCACCCCCACAATGGCCGAACCCAAACAAGAATTGTAGGCATGGTTCACGAAACCCCCATCCACGAACCGTGGATGGGGTCACGGAATGTATTGTCCCTCTGTCATCTGAGGTTGTGGCTTGAATTTGGGGGCTATGACCTACAGAGGCCATCCACAGGGCGTAGATGGACCTACGGGGCGTGGTTCCCTTCCGTAGGTCAGCAAGTTTGGGACAGCCTTGTGGTTTCAAGGGGGTCTTGGGGGTTAGGCTTAGGGTCCTCCTCAAGGACCCCTAGGGTGGTCCATGGGGAGTCGTACCTTGACGTTTAACCCCTTAACCCCTCAACCATGGCTCGGGACAACATCAAACCTCACACCAACCTCAAACACACACACATTAGGCTCTAATTTCACTAGTTCATTTTTAGGGTCGTTACATTATCACCCACTTAGGAACATTCGTCCTCGAATGACACTTTAAACACATTAACGGGTAACGACTCAAGACTAGCAGCCCATCAATCATGCAACATCATAATCAAATCCACAAACTAGGAGGAAACATCAACTCCACATCAATAAGCTCAAAACACAACAAGAAGGTAGGAACTACTTCTACAAACTCATTATGCATCGAAACCTCATATTTCTCATTTCATTGGAGGAACTTCCTTCTGCAAATCACATCATGCTCATCACAACATCATTAAGAACATTTAAGCAATTTTCTCATAAAAGCACATTATGCAACTTCTTCACAAAAACACATTTAGGCATGTTCAACATTTAACCTCATGAAACATATAAGCAACTCATAGTAAATGCATATTAGCATGAGGAACAATAAATCATGAAAAACTCATTTTCTCAACTAAACAAGAATCCAACTAGAACATGCATAATATAAGGAGGACATGGAAACACATGTCACACATGACTCCAAAAACATGAAACAAGCCAAAAAGGAACTCTTTGTCTTAGGCTTTAATAGGCACATAAAGGAAGAGGTAAGGATATCGAAACTCTCAACAACCTTACTACTCAACATACTATCCCCACATAGGAGTAAACCCGACTAAGGTCAACATGAACATACCATAGGAACCTCAATCAAGACATCCACAACTTACAAGAAACCATCAACATACTAGTACTTTTAAACTAGGAAGGTTCACATTAAGCAACTCTTGCTCACAATCAACCTTACCACATCACTCAAGGTCTCCTATGAGTCTACCACACCGGGTCTAAACTCCTCAAGTCACTACACCACCTTAAGGTGAGAACATCAATCAAGCCTAACTCATGAACATCAAGGACACTCAACGACCTTACCATTTAGGCACATTATGCCCCACTTAGGAGAAAGCTTATACTCGCTCTTTCAAACTTCACTTCTTTCCATTCTAAGATCGGAGCAAGACATAAACCTTCATACTCATCACACCTAGGCATTTCTAAAACACCACATTTCATCAACTCTTTCAACATACCTCAAAACTCAACATTATCTTCTACCAACATCACACATAACCATAAAGAAACCCATTCATAATAAAGTCAACAACACAATCTTCCATCTCTCATCTATCAAGTCACATAGCCTTAGTTGGCATCACAACCAACCCTTTCTCCCTCAAACTTTCTAACGTATTCCTTTCAAATGGTCACACTAAAGACAATTGGATAAGGAACAAGAGAGAGACATTATAGAGCTAAACTCTATGCCACGACTTGAAGAATGAAGAAGTGAAACTTTCTTAACACCCAATAGCCTCCTATTCATAATGTGGCGCGCTTCACAATATGAACAAGACTCTACTAGATGTGGTTTGAGACAACCTAAGACCATTCCAAAATCTTGTGCTCTAATACCATGTTTGTCACGACCCATGGCTACCCCCTAGATGTGACACGGCGTACTCTACCCCGAAGGGGTCTAATACAAGCCTCATAGAATTCTTGAACATAAGAACATAGGAAAATAGAGAATAATTAAAAACTTTCCTTTACAATCGAAGACATTTTCATTAAAAAGCAAGCGGAAGACTTTATAGACATTGTACACTATGTCTCAAACCATCTAATACTTTTGAATACAACTTTGGGACTTAGCCCATACAAAAGCTTTAACATAATCTACAAGGCATAGAAGGAATATAATGGGTTTTGTCCTCGAAACTATGTGGACTCTCCAAGTCTTCATCTTTAAGCACCTTAGAACCCTATCCTTCAAGCATAGAACACCAATATCTCCAAACCCTACACTTTGGTAAAAAGGGAGAAGAATGGGGTTAGCACAATTAAGTACTAAGTATGATGACCATGCAAAAACATGCTTAAAAAGGACATTTAATTTGAAAGTCATGCTTTTATGCCATTTGGTAAAACTTCATGAACATTGATAAAAGAGGTATAATATAAGTCACAACCAACATACAAGTCACATTTTCACATTTGAACAAGATCAACATATAAACCTTTACCTTTACCTTAAGCCTTCACCTCAAGTAACCCTCAAGCTATACCTTGTGCAATGTATGGATATCGTCCCATACCACCATCCACACTAAGGCACCACCTTAAGGTCACCAGAAGTGAACTTCCCATTCATCCTTTCCATCTTTACACAATAAAGCATATAAGAGACATAAACAATACATGAGTCACACCATCACATTAAGAACAACATCTAAGACAACTCTAAGTCATACTTGTGCAATGTGCAAGTAGCATCCCATACTACTACTCACACTAAGTATTCCTTTGAAGTCACCATAGGCAAGGCACATTCATATACGATAAGTCATGACAAGGAAGTACTCATAATACAATCCAAGTATAGTATGCATCATTTACATTTTAAGCATATAAGAGTCAACATTAATCAATAACATCATTTCGAGGACTTTCATTCATTAGACATTAGATCAACATTCTCATTAACTTCTTTCTATGAGAACACTCAAACAATAATCATTAAGACTTAGAGAAGTCACTATGACCCTCTCAAAGCCTACTCGTGCAATGCATGGATGGCATCTCATACTACCACCCATACTTCATAGAACTCTTCAAGAAACCATAATGCCCATCTCACATGATGGGAATAGGAATTAACCGACATAGACCATGTTAGATTGACATGGAATCCGGTGTCATGAAACCCCACACCGTAAAGAGGTGGTCTCCTTGCCGAAGGAAGATCAATTCAGCTAGCTTAGGTAGATCCATTAGCTAGGACCTATGTGGGCACATAGGTATGGGATATGAAAGACGCTCATTCCTAACGTAGGGAGAACCTCTATCTAACCATATCCTCTCGCTGCTTAGCCTCCATTCCCATAGAGTAGTTTCATTAACAATACATTGTTGTACTTGAGAGGGCAACCAACATTAGGCCTACCGACCCAAAGCACATACACATGAAAGGGCCACCACCATTAGGTCTACCGCTTCAAGGTACATTTAAGGATAGCTCATTGATCTTCCTAGAAAGAGCCACCACCATTAGGTCTACCGTTTCTAGGTTCATCATTTCACACAAGAAGGAGGCCACCACCGTTAGGTCTACCACTCCAAGGTTTAACATTCACATTGGGTTCTAGACTCATCATAAAGGGCCACAAACACTAGGTCTACCGGTTCAAGACATAACCTAAAATACCTTATTAGTCATTTATAGAAGGCTACTAACAGTAGGTCTACCAACTCAAGACATTCATTCATTCATTCATAAAAGGGCTACCAACCTTAGGTCTACCAATTCTAATTCATCAACACATTCATTAGTCATTTATGGAAGGGATACAAACATTAGGCCTACCGATTCATGATTATTAAGCCATCAAGTCAAGATACATTTATTATTCAAGAGGAGCATGCCTAAGCCTACCAAGTCAAGATACTTCATTCATGATCACATTCATCAATACAAGAAAAGGATGCCTTAGCCTACCAATTCAAGAGATCACATTCAACATAGCTTTCATTTATCAAGAAGAGGGCACCTAATTCTAACAATCCAAGATACAACATTACACTATAGAAACCCTTAACATTCCATCATCAACATTCATGAGTTTTTACTGAGAATATGCTTTCAATCTCCACCTACACGTCTTGCTTTTACTATTATATCGGGAGTTACTCCACGTATTGCTTGACATAAAACGGATAGTGGATTACATGCAAATCCTTCACTTCATATTCACATATACAATATCATGATAATACTTCAATTCCTCAAACTATGCCTTCAAGGTCATGATCACAGTACACAAAGTAATTAAACACCTCCATCTTTCAAGTGGATCAACATATTTAACATAATTCTACTTCAACATGTAATTAGGTCACAACTTGCCCTTTCAAGGCCATGATCACAAATCCTCAATTCACCAACAATTCACCATAATTAGGCATAGATGATGATACAATTAAACAATCCAAAGCAATTTAGACAAATTCCATCCGTAAGCTTTCATAATCATCAAACCCACTTCATAAGGTACTATTTAGAAATTGAGAGAAATCATGGGTTCATAGAGTATTTTCATCTTAAATCACCAAGTAAACATCAATACAATCATAATATGACATTAGTAACCATTTGAAATCGTTTGTAGAAAGATCCCGTGAGATTGAGTAAAACCATTGGTTTTTCATGAACTTGAAAACTTTGAAACTTCTTCGAAATTGACTCTAGGGTGAAAGATAACCGTAGATGAAGGATCACCCTACCTTAATAGATGAATTCCATGAAAATCCACTCAATTAGCCCTCCTCTTCAAGACCTAAGTCTTCTTCTTCTCTTGGTCTTCAATGGAGTTCTAGAGAGAAGATATTTTGAGAGGAAAGGGTTTTGACTTGGGGAAATTGAATACTGAAATCTAAAATAGCATTTTAATGTTTTAATACTCTTTAAATATCTTAATAACCCTAAAATAACCGTCCACATACTTAAAAGGACTTGTGGTAAATTTACCAATTCACCCCTACAATGGCCGAACCCAAACAAGAATTGCAGGCATGGTACATAAAATCCCCATCCACGGTCCGTGGATGGGGTCACGGACCGTATTTTCCCTCCATCATCTGAGGTTGTGGCTTGAATTTGGGGGCCATAACCTACGGAGGCCATCCACAGGGCATAGATGGAGCTACGGGGCGTGGTCCCCTTTCGAAGATCACCAAGTTTGGGGCAGCCTTGGGGTTTCAAGGGGGTCTTGGGGGTTAGGCTTAGGGTCCTCCTCAAGGACCCCTAGGGTGGTCCATAGGGAGTCGTACCCTGAAGTTTAACCCCTAAACCCCTCAACCATGGCTCGGGACAATATCAAACACCATCAAACCTTACACCAACCTCAAACACACACACGTTAGGCTCTAGTTTCACTAGTTCATTTTTAGGGTCGTTACAAACAATTACCCAAAGATAATCATACCTTTGTGGAGTGCAAGGAAAATTAGTGATGAAGCCCATATTTATCATTGTCATGACAAAAAGTACACCCTAGATGTGACATGGCGTATAAGACCCCAAGAGGCCCTACATAAGCCATTTGACATGCATATACACAACATAATGGAGAAAATCAAGAAATCTCATTAGAATGCAAATAGGTTGACATAAGCAAAATACATCAAAGTCTGGAACATAAAAATAGAAGAAACCAAATAGAAGCAACATGGCCCTCAGAGCATGAGGATTCACCAACTCTAGATCTTCGAATTGTCAATGATATCAACTAGACACAAATGGAGGGAGAAGAATCGTCACGCCCTACATTAGTAAAAAAATGTAGGCACAAGTATGCATTAGTGCATTCAATGTATTATGTATGAGGGGGGTGCAATAAAAAATGAGACATGATCATAATTAGGGGACTTAATTGAAAACATGATATGCATGACCAAGCTAGGCATAGTAAAATCATTTAAGAAGAGTCGTAAGTCATGAACATGATTAATGCATCATAAAATCATAAGGTAAGCTTCATAAAACATTCGTAAGTAACTCATTTTATTTTGTGGGATATTAGCTTTAGCCGATATTAGACCATGCAAGCTATAACATGGAATCTAATTTAACTCCCAAAAGGTAGAACTACATATCATATCATATTATATATATGGATCTACTAGCTAGGTCATTTAAGACAATCCTATGGGGGCACGTAGTTTGGAACTAGAGGTTGCTACTAGAGACTACCCTATTTGAGCATTCACCTCAAAGTTCACTCAGTGCTTAGTTAAATTCCAACGGAATAGTCATTTTCATAAATAATCATCATCCATGGAAAATTATAATTCAATTACTAATCCAAGCTAAAATAATCATAGAGTAGCTCATTAAATCTTGAATCAAGCATAAGTGAGAAAACTTTTCACCAAGCCATGATCCCTTAACATGTGAGAAAACCTTTCACAATTCATTGATGCTCATCTTAAAGAAACCTAATTCATAAATCTTTCTTTTTCATAAATCATGCATAATTTAATGAAAACAACATTCATTGATTCATGGCTTTTCTTCAAATTCATGCAAATTAGGGTTCATAGTCAAAATCAAGATCAATGCATGGTTTCATGTGATTTCAATTGGAAAGCATATAATTGAGTCAAAACAACCATATAAGATTAAATTCAAGCAATTGAATCAACATAATAGAACCCATGAGAATTCAATGAAAACCTTAATCAATTTGATTGGAATTGAATTAGAGAATTAAAGAATCTTTGGGGACTCAATGGGTGAATGGAACTCATTGATGAACACCATACATACCTTGATTGAAGCCCTAAGCAATGGTGAAGAAAGGAGACTTGGACTTGAAGAACCCTAGCTTCTTCCTTGATCCTAGAGAGAGGATTTTGGAGAGAACTTTAGGGTCTGTTTGGAAAGCCAGCTGGTAATTGGAATTGGCGTAATTACTAGGGTAGTAATTACCAGCCTAGTAATTACACTGACCTGTTTGGTTGCCTCAGTGTAATTACATTGTAATTACACATGTCCTGTTTGGATGTCAACACATGTTCTATTTGGATGCACAATTGCAATCATAAAATTATATCAAATTTTAAAAATAAAAATTAATTATTTAAAATTTATACTAGACAAATAAGAAACTTTATAAATGATATTAAATTAAATATTTAAGATATATATTGTTTTTTGAAAATATATTAATTAATAAGCATATGTTCTTAACTAATATTATGAAAAAAAATTGATTTATATTTTTTCAAATTAATATATTTCAATTCAATTGATTATAAAAACTAAAAGTATGAAGTTTCTACGAACATCGTGAGATGCATGTTTGATAAAAAGATTAATATATAAATAAAATGTCATAAATTATTAAAATGTTTCACAAAAAGATAATCTATCAAGTCTAATTAAAACATGCTTCAAATGTGGATTCAATATTACTAAAACAAATGAAACTGAAAATATAACATAAGTTATAAATTCAAAACAAAAAAATTAACATAATACTCTTATCGCAAATTTCAACATAGCATACATAAATATGATTTATTTTTATTTTTTGAAAAAGAAAACTTAAGTCTATAACCTTATTTAATAATAAATTTTATTTTAATTTAAAAATTAGAATACGAATAAAATTTTGTTAATGAGAAAATAAACATGGCATAAAGAAATAGATAATACGAAAAAATTGCATAAAATTCTGTGAAGTAAGGTTGAGAATGAGAAGAAAATGAAATATAATAATATAAAATAAAAAATAAACTTTTACAAAATTTTAGAATAATAAAAATAAAAGAAAGAACTTAAAATAATAGGTATAAAAAATTAAAACAAAAATATAAAAATAGAAATAAAAAGTAATCGGCTGGTAATTACACCATGTAATTACCAGCAATTCACAACCTCTCCCAATGAATTGGAGAGTATAATTACCCCCTACTAGTTACATCAATTACCTGCTGACCAAGTAATTACATGTCCAACCAAACAGGACAGACATTGTAATTACACTCAATTACACAAATCCAATTACCAGGGTGGCTTTCCAAACAGGCCCTTAGAGAGAATTTAGGAATTTGATTGAATGAGGGCGTTGGAGAAATTTATAAAGGTTAAAGGGTAGTAATAGGGTTTAGATTCAAGGAAAAACAATGTAGTATGGGTATTGGGTGCATAGGAAAATACCCAAATACCCCTTTAAAACATTTGTCGGAAGGGTCCTATGGTCCGTATAAACTTCTACGGACTGTACTTGTCATTCGTAGAACTTGATACTCGGATTTAAAATTCTACCTAGTTTCCATGAGTCCATTCTATGGTCCGTTCAAAGTTCACGGACCTTAGGTCCAACCATAGAACCGATGAACCATAACACTACCAAGTCTGAAGTCAAGTTCCATGAGATAGGTCTACAACCCATCAAATTTTCCATGAACCCTACAACCTTCTGTAGACCCCAAAGTTGAAATTTCATTATAAGTCTAGGACCTTTTCTAGGACCACTTCCTATGGACTGTAGGACTTTCTACGGACTGTCCTGGCCATAGGAAAACTTCAGAGATTAATAAATCAAGGGTCATTTTTGCGACTGCCTTCTACGAGTTGTAGAACCTTTGACAGTCCGTAAACATGACCCGTAGACTGGACCTGAAGTCTGCAATGCAACCTTTTCTTTTTGTGAGGTGTTACAATCATGTCCTATTTCTATAACGAAAGCTCAATATACTAAGTTAGGCCTCCAAGCCTCTAATGTTATGCTCTAACTTGTTGACAATTGGGACTTTCAATTACCATCTCCCAATATTTTTTTCATTCCATTCCACTAATAGATTTTTCAAAGGTCCCAATATATCTTCGTCGCTCTAGGGTGAATTGCATATCATAGAATAATGAGTCTCCAAAATATTCTCTACACAAAGCTCTCCAACTGTCGAAACACATAAGTAACCTTGGTATCTAATGACTCCATTTATACTTACCTCAAAGTATGGTTGTTGCTGATGTGGAATTCTTTCCCTCAGTTTCATAAGCTGGGGATCTTCATGTGCCGCTTTTTCACTTTAGTAACAAAGGAAGATTTTGTTGTATTTTGAACAACAACAACTCCAACCTTTGTATCTACTAAGCTCACCTACAAAGTAGGTAGATGGCATAGGTCTTTTGTAATTTCAAGCTTATCAGTTTAACATGACTTAGACTACCCATGGACTTTCGACTGAGCGCATCAGCAACAACATTAGCTTTGCCAAGATGATATAAAATGTCAACATCACAGTCCTTTACAATTTTTAGCCATCTCCATCGTAATAGGTTCAACTCCCTCAACTTAAATAAATAGTAAAGGCTTAGGTGGTCGGTGAAAATATCAAAATAAACCTCGTATAGCTAATGCCATCAAATCTTTACAGCAAAAAAAGTTGCGGCCAACTCAAGATCGTGAGTAGGATAGTTCTACTCATGTTTTTGCTCTTATCTAGAGGCGTATGTGATAACTTTACCATGATGCATAAGAACAAAACCTAGGCTAATTCTCGAGGCATCAAAATATACAACATAACCCTTTGTGCCATCTAGAAGAGGATTTTCTTTAGCTCCTTAAATATGTATTTGCAGGCCTCAGTCCATTGAAACTTAGTTGCATTGTGTATCAATTTTGTCAGTGATTCATAGATAGAGGAGAATCCCTCCACAAAACTTTGGTAATATCCTGCCAAGCCTAGAATGTTTCGAACCTCTGTTGGCTCAAGGACCTCGGCCAAGTCATCACTGCTTCAATCTTTTGTCCATCAACCTTGAAACCATCACTAGTAATAACATGATAAATAAAAGCTATTGAAGTTAAAGAAAAATCACATTTAGAGAATTTAGCATATAACTTGTAATCTTAGAGAGTCTGCAATACAACTCACAAGTGGTCTGCATGCTCATCTTCCAACCGTGAATATATCAACATGTCATCAATAAACAAAATAAAAAAATTGTCTAAGAATGGTTTGAAGACATGATTCGTAAGATCCATAAAGGTTTATGGGGAAATTGTAAGCCCGAAAGACATGACAAGGAATTCAAAATGGTCATACCTTGACCTAAATGTTGTTTTTGGGATATCAACATCATAAGTCAATCTCTGAATAACATTTGGCACCTTGTAACCGGTCAAAATAGTTATCAATGCTTAGAAGAGGATATTTATTCTTAATAGTGACTTTATTAGTTGTCTATGGTCTAACACATCCGTATGGATCCATCTTTCTTTCGAACAAATAGCACTGGAGCACCCATGGGGATGTACTTTGCCTGACAAAGCCTTTATCGAGCAAGTCCTTAGTTTTTCCTTCAATTCCCTTAGCTCTGCATGTGAAATTCTATAGGGAGGAATGGATATAGGTTGTGTATCAAGAAGCAAGTCTATAGCGAAATTGAATTCCCTTTCTGGGGAATTCCTGGAAGATACCATCAGAAATTCATTCACAATAAGAATTGACTGAAGAGTCATTGGCTCCTTATCACTATCATTTACATGAACATTATGGTATATACAATCTTTAGATATCAAATTTAGATCCCTAAGGTATAAATAAACTTACCCTTGGGTATAGCTTCATTACCTTTCCATTCAAGGACTTGCCCACTTGGGAAACAAAATAGAACCATCTTTGCACGAGAATCAATATTAGCATAGCATGTTTTCAACTAATTCATACCCATGATGACATCAAAATCTAGCATAATCAATTCAACAAAATTAGTAGAGGTTGGATGGCACTAATTAACATTGTACAACCTTGATAGTGTCACGACCCAGGGTTCCTCCTAGATGTAACAAGCCGTACAAGACCCTGAAAAGCCTCATACAAGACTCTTAGCATATCATAACATAAAGTAATAGAAATGAGCAGAAATTTAAAACATTTTTCATAACATCAAAGTTTCACAAAACGAAGCAGAAGTCTACTACACTTGTCTCAAACCATCTAAAACATGAACATCTTTGGGACACAGCCCATACAATAGTTCTAAACATAAAATGAAAGACATAAGGACATGGTGGTCAAATCCTCGAATGCTATGAGGACTCACCAAATCTTCACTCCTTGCTCTACTATGAACATAGCCATGGGAATGGAAGTCGATATTGCCAGATCCTATATTTGATAAGAATGTAGGCAAGATTATGTGTTAGTACAAACATGTACTAAATATGATGGCTAGCATAAATTATCAAAATAAGCATAGCATAAGCATTAGTCAACATAAGACATAATCCATAAGCATAAGGGATATCAACATAAGTCATAAGCATAATTAATGCACATAAATTATCATACCATAAGAGGAATGCTTCTTTAAGTAACCTCACTTATCCTCTAGCCATACATGTCAAGGAAGTCAAATCAAGCAACAATCCAAGCTAATTATTTCTCATATTAGAAAGCTCATATTAAAACATACTTACGATACTTCCTTGAAGTGACCGTGCTTTATCATAAACATGCTACTTTGATTAGGGACTTGTCCCTCTTTAGTTATTCTTACTATTCATGGAAGAGTACTTCTTTACTAGTCCAAGACAAGTCATTAAACATGAATGACTACCATTTACCAATTCAAGGTTATCAAGGAAAAGCACCACATTATGCTAGATCAAGCTAGCATGAAAAGCACCTTGCTTATGCAAGTCCAAGCTACTCAAGGAAGGGTACTATTGCTCAATCCAAGCTATCATGATATGGTGTGGACTCACCAAGTCAAGCTACCATGCAAAGCACTCTATTGTGTTTAGTTCAAGCTAATCATTGGAAGGGTACTATTGCTCAATCGAAGGCTATCCATGAGATCTACTAAGTCAAGCTACCATGATGGTCTTGTCTTACCAAGTCAAGCTATTTATGAAGGGATCTCATATCACTACTTCAAGATATCATAGTTCAAACATGCTTTCATTCATTTTAGGTGAGCAAGCCTTTCAACCTAGAATCATTCTATGTGAGAAAATCTTTCACATTCATGCACACATACATACATAATATAGATCATGTGGGCAAATCCATCCACAACAATCATATCTACAATTCAACATTCATCATATAAGTTTTACTCCAAAACCCCTACTAATTATAGCTCATCATATTAGCTTTAGTCTCAAGACAAATTCTAATCTCAAAGCCTACAAGTCATAATTCATCATATATACTTGATCTCAATCAATTCATGCTTATATGTTTTACTCTTAAGCAATTTGAGATTCTTTTGAGGTTTTTGGAAATAATGTCTTGAATAGTGAGTTTAAAGGGTTAAAATCACTTATATAGGTTTACTAGACTTAGGCAAAACGACCCCACTTTAATTTAACTAAAACAAGAAAGTCCCAAAATACACCCTCTTGGCATCCCAGTGGCCACCCTTCACGAGAGGCACCATGAGCCGTGGTCCTCACCACTGGCTGTGGTCCTTACCACTGGTCGTGGTCCTCACCACTAGTTGTGGTCTTGATCATGGTCTTGGACCAGTGTCTAGGCCACCTTTCCTTGGACCCTAAGAGTTGAAGGCATCACCACGAGCCTTCCCACGAGTCGTGGTCATCACCACTAGCTGTGAAGTGGCTCGTGAAGATGAGCCCAACTTGGGCAGCCCTTGGGGAACTAATGCCTCACCACCATGGGTGGAACCACGATCCGTGGTAGCTACACGAGCCGTCAAGGCATTCATGGTGGTGGGAAGTGCCTTAGCAAGCTTGGGCAGCCTTGGCCCTTGCCCTTTTTCCTTGGCTCTTGACCCTTGTCTTTGGCTTATTGCCCTCACTCTTAGCCCTATTTAGTCTACTAAACTATGGTGTGTTACAGATAGGAACAACTAGCTAAAATAGAGTCGCCAATCGGCGTAGACACCTCAATTGGTTGTGGCAACAATTCAAATTTCATGTCAAGCTTACCAACAATAAATTGAGTAATATATAAAAATGAAGAGAAAAGATTTATCAATCAATAAACAACTTGAGAATATACCATCAATATACCTGCGACAACATTTGGGATGCCTCTGAATCATGTCGATCTTTGAGTGCATAAAAGAGGTTCTGACCACCTCTAGAACTTGATGTGTCTCCTCTATCTCTCCCCCTACCATGAATCTAAGTAGATTGTGGTCTTGTTTATGGGGCACAAACTAAGGATGAAGAGGCTTGTATGGATGGCTTCTATAGATCCTGAAGGCTTAGATGTATCACCTCTGCTCAACCTCAAATACCGACTAATAAAATGGCTTGCCTGCCCACAATGAAAACATAAACATGCATCCTTTTGCGCATTCTGTACATAGAGAAAACATGTGCAATATCTACATCATCCGGTAGGTATGCTAACCTAAAATCTCTAATCAGATGATCTGTCAATCCATCCACAAAATGATGAACTCTGGCTCTTATGGTATGTAAAATATCTGGTGTATATCTCACCAAAGAGTTAAACATGTGGCTATAATTCCTCATACTCATGTCCCTTCACTTTAGACCAATAAACTGGTCAAGTTGGGCCTCTCAAACCTCCCATAGGAAATAGAGAAATATGAAGGACTCAAAGAAGTTCTCCACTCAGTTGATGGACCATCAGGTCCTTTAGATCTCTCCCATGCCTCATACCGAAGGATAGTTATATCACGTAGCCAAAAAGAAGCAACCTCCACAAAATCGATGACAGACGCACGCATCACCCTCACTACTTTGTTTATATGGTCTATGAAGTCATGGGGATCCTTAGTAGAACTGGATTGCTTAAATAATACAGTGGTCAAGTGAAGAAACTTGCGTACCTTTGAGCTTTCTAACCGGTCTCTCTGAGCATCATCTACTGACTCTATATGTCACTCATTTATAGAAGAGCATCATCTCGTGACTCTATATGTTGCTCATGCATAGAATCCATCATATTCATCAATTGAACTGCCTCCGTCATCCCCTGCTCCCTAGACTTTGGTGGGGGAACAATGGTACTGGAGGTCTTGTATCCTAGCAGCCTCAAGTACCAATGGAATTAGTGAGGCTTAGGGTACTGCATATTTTTGGGATAAAATAGGTGCAAGAAACGCTGGTACTAAGGGTCCTAGAGATTCACTTTAGTGACTCCGAGGGAAATCTATGCCTTTAACCCGATGGGGAATGGTTAGTACATTCCCCTGGATACATACCTATCTCTCGTTGTGCATCTTCGGAGCGTGGGTAGCTTGTTAAAAAGGAAATTTAAAGCAAGATTTAGATTTCATGTGTTCTTATAAGTTTTCTTTATTGAACGATCTATCAATTGAAAGAAATGTAACCATTCCTAAATGCCTTGCAGCCTCTTGATTATAAGTGTGGTGCACAGCACACATATAAACAACATTGTACTAGACATGACTTTTGGACCCCTGATATACAACCTGGCTCTGATACCGTGTAACGACTCACAAAATAATAGGTTGAACTAGAGCCTTAATGTGGGGGTTAACATCAAGGGTTAAGGGCAAGGGCAAAGGTTTTGGGTGTTGGCCATGGTGAGGGACCAAGGCTGCCTAAAAACTAGGCCTAGCCACTGCCTACCATCACCACGAGGGCTTTCACGACCAGTGGTGGCCACCACGAGTCATGGTGCCACCTGTGGTTTGCTAGGTTGTGTGCCCTAGAAAGATGTCAAGCCAAGGCACCCCTTCACGAGCCACTTCACGACTCGTGATCATGATCAAGGGCCGTGGGAATGCTCGCAGGGTTGCCTTAGATTGGTGGGAGTTGTGCTTGTGTGAGGGGGCCAGTGCCTCAAAGACCACGGGCAACACCACGAGCCGTGGTGCCCTAGAATGTTCGTACAAGTGATCGTAAAGATCACTTAGGCTCAAGAGGAAGCAAGTCACTTGGCCACGCTACTTCCTCCATGACCACGACCATGACCATGACTCGTAGTCTAGACCACGGATCGTGGGAGGTCTCGTGGACTTTCCTTAACTTTGGAGGGCTTGGCAAGTTGGAGGAGAACACTAGTCAAGGGACCACGGGAACCACCACGAGCCGTGGTGTCCCTCACGACCCGTCAAAGTGGGCGTGGTCCTTAATGGGGCTGCCCAATTTAAGGAGTTTTAAGTAAGTTCCCTTTCATTAATTATTATGTGGGGTTGATTTAAAATGATTTACATCACTAGTATATATATTTTTAAGACTTAAAACAAGTCATTTACTCCTTATTTCCCCAAATCAAATCAAAGAGTTCCTCCTTTCAAAAATTCTCTCTTTAAAACTCAAGGAAGAATAAGGAACCCATTGAATCTTGGGTTTGGTGCTTTGAAGGTGTTTATTCCTCAAATTTCATGGGGATTCAATAGCAAGGTATGGTAGTCTTCATCCTTGTCTAACTTTTCATTCAAGGAGCCAATTCAAAAGGTGATTTCAAGTTTTCAAGTTTCTCAAAAACCTAGGGTTTTACTCAATATCATGGGTTCCTTCATCAAACATTTTCAAATGGTTATTAATGACGGACAATGATTGTATTAGTGTTTAATTTATGATTTATGATGAAAATACTCTATGAACCCTGAATTCTCTCAATTCCTAAATTGTGCCTTTATGAAGTGGGTTTGTTGATTATGAAAGCTTATGAATGAAATATGTCTAAATTGCTTTGGGTTATTGAATTGTTTCATTATCCATGCCTTAATTATATTAAATTGTTGGTGTGTTGGTGATTTGAGATTCATGGCCTTGAAGGCATAGTATGAGGAATTTAATTATTATCATGA
>JAJOOR010033036.1:0-21469 GCA_036250505.1 Solanum acaule | reverse complement strand
ACTCCTAACATGTATATGATCACACATTCATATAGGGGTCATATAGGTAGGGGTCATTCCACAATAGTACTTAACATAATCAATCATGTAGACCACACCTTATCCCTAACATTAACATTCACATTATACTCCTCATCATCAACACACTTTAAACAAGATGCTAGCATTGAGGATTTCATACATAACCTTCATAGCATGACTTCATAAACATATGCATCATAATCATAAATTCACTTCACATCTATTGACTTCAAGGCCATGATCTCAACATGCATAGATAGACAAGAAGTAAACACTGCCACCATAAGTGGGTTAAACCACACAATATCAATTCTCATACTATAGACTAGAAGTTAAGTCAACTTACCAATTCTCCAAGCCATGATCACCATGGATCAATTCTCAACAATTCATAATCAATTGAGATAGATAGCAATAGGAATCAACAATTTAATTCAATAACATAAACATAATCCAAGTACCATGAATCGATAGGCTTATGGCGTTCCTTTCTTGAGGATTCAATGAGCTATCTTAAATATGTACCATGAATCGATAGGCTTATGGTGTTCCTTTCATGTGTAATAATGTACCTTGGGTTGATATGCCAATGGCATTCCTCTCAAGTATAATAATGTTAATGTGAATGAACTACTCTATGGGAATGAAGGCTAAGGTCCGAGTGGATATGGTAAGATGGAAACTCTCCCAATGTTAGGTTAGGGTTCCAATTAAAATCTTCCTATCCCATAACTATGTGCCCACATAGGATATTAGCTAGTGGATCCACCTAAGCTAAAATGTTACTAGTTCTGCCTTAGGTAAGTAGGACACCTTCCTTCTGTGTGGAGTCATATGACACCAGATTCCATGGTTTGCTCTCATGGTCTATGTCAGTTAATGATTATTCCCATCATGTGAGATGTGCACTACGGTTAGTTGAGAGGTTCTATAAAGGGTAGGTGGTAGTATGGGATGTTATCCATGTATTGCACGAGTAGGATTTGAGAGGGCTATGCTGAGTTCTCTTATGTCTTAATGGCTAATGAATGAAAGTTCTCTTAATGAAGCTAATGAAGAATGTTGACTTATATGCTTAAATGAGATGATGCATGCTTTACTTGGATTGTATTATGAGTTACTTCCTTGTCATGACTTATGAAATGTTATGTTCCTTATGTATGAGTATTGACTAAAGGTGAAAAGGAAGAATGGTAAGTTCACTTTTGTTGACCTTAATGTGGTACTTAGTGTGAATGGTGGTATGGGACACTATTCATACATTGCACAAAGTATAGCTTGGGGTCACTTAGGGTGAAGGCTTTTATGTGATGAAATGGCTTATATGTTGATTGTGTTCTAATGTGATGAAATAACTTGTATGCTGATTACACTTGTATCTTATGCCTTTTATACTTATGTTCATGAAGTTTTCTCAAAATTGGCATATACATGGTTTTCAACCAAAAATGTCCATTGTAAGTATGCTTTTTCCATGGCTATCATACTTAGTACATTAAATATGCTAACCCATATTTCTTCTATTTTTCTACAAAGTGTAGGCTCCGGCAAGTGAGTTGAGCTCTTGTTGTTGAAGCTTGGATTGAGTTCTTCCAAGACTTGTGGTATGTCCTCATGGATTTGAGGACAAGTACTTTTGATGTTTCATGTCTTTCATTGTAATAGACTATTTTTAAACTTTCTATTGTTAAGGACCGTGACCCTAATTTTTATTCAAAGATTGTTTTTAGATGGCCATGTGAGAGTAGTAGACTTCCGTTGTGTTAAAAGATGTTTTTCTATTGTATGGATTTAAAGAAAAGTTTTAATTCCATACCATTTTCCTTATATCGAATGTTATGAATGTTATGAGGATTGTATGAGGCTCTTCGGAGTCTTGTACGCCATGTCACGTCCGGGGTGTAGGCTCGGGTAGTGACAGGTTGTTAAAGAAGAATGAAGAAGGGAAATACCATAAGTTTATCACTATGTTGAAATAACTTTCCATCAATGTTTCGTTGATCGAGGCTTTGGGGAAAATGCCTGGGTATGTAAAATTTATGAATGATTTGGTGACTAAGAAGAGGGCCATTAGTTTTGAAGATGTTGATAGGTTGCAATATTATAGTGTTCTTGCTACTAGGTCGCTTGTGCAGAAGAAAGAGGATCCTGGTGCTTTCATTATTCCTTGTACCATTGGGTTATTGCATTTTGCGAATGCGTTGTGTGATTTGGGAGTTAGGATTAATCTGATGTCATTGTATATTTACAAGAAGTTGGGTTTAGGAGCTCCAAAATCGACTGGATGCGATTACTCATGGCTAATAGAACTGTGAAAAAGCCCATTGGTGTTCTCCAAGATGTACTTGTGAAAGTGGAGACATTTATTTTTCTGGCATATTTTGTGATACTCGACTATGAGGTTGATTTTGAGGTTCCCATCATCCTAGGGAGACTATTCCTTGCTATTGGGCACGCCTTGGGTGATATAGAGAAAGGGCAGGTGAAGTTCTGATTGAATAGTGAAGAGGTAACTTTTAATACCTGTAGGTCCATGAATCACGTAAAAGATCTCAAGTCAGTGTCAGTGGTGAATCATATTGTGGAGCAAGGTTCTGATATGTCTATTGAAGAGAGGTTTGGTGTTGATGCACTTGTAGTGGTAATGATGAATTTTGAGGGTGATGGTATTGAGGACTATTATGAGTTAGTTGCAGCACTTGATAGGTTTGAATTCTGCTCTAAACCGAAGAAATTGGAGTTAGATATGAAGAATTGCGACTCTCCACCCTCAAAATCATCTGTTGAAGAGGCTCCAAAATTGGAGCTTAAGGCTCTACCATCACATTTGAGGTGTGTATTCTTGGAGAGAGATGGTACTCTACCGATCATCATTACGGTCGATTTGAATGGGGAACAAGTTGAGGCTTTGCTTTCTGTGTTGAAGAGTTTCAAGCGGGTTATTGGGTGGACTATTGCGGACATTATTGGGATTCCTCCTAGCATTTGTTCTCATAAAATCCAACTCATGTCGGATCACAAGTCTAGTATTGAGAACCAAAGAAGACTAAATCCGCCTATGCAAGAGGTAGTGAAAAAGGAAATCATCAAGTGGTTGGATGCTGAAGTCATTTATCCCAATGCAGATAGTAGTTGGGTTTGTCTTATTCAGTGTGTGCCAAAGAAAGGTGGGATTACTGTGGTACCTAATGCGAAAAATAAGCTTGTTCTGATGCAGCCACGTACTGGATGGAGAGTATACATGGACTAGTGGAAATTAAATGCTTGGATAGAAAATGACCATTTCCCTATGTCGTTCATGGATCAGATGTTGGACTGCCTTGTTTGTAAGGGTTGGTATTGCTTTCTTGATGGTTATTCGGTCAACAATCATATCTCCATAGCTCCAGAAGACCAAGAAAGACCACCTTCACTTGCCTTTATGGGACTTTTGCCTTCAAACGGATGCCATTTGGGTTGTGTAATGCTCCAGCGACCTTCCAGCGTTGCATGATGTCAATATTTTTTGATATGGTGGAGGACACTATTGAGGAATTTATGGATGATTTCTCTATGGTAGGTGACTTATTTGATGGTTGTTTGGATCATTTGGTAGAGGTACTTAAACGATGTGAAGAGTGCAATCTTTTGCTCAATTGGGAAAAGTGCCACTTTATGGTGAAAGAGGGGAGAGTTCTGGGGCATCGAATTTCAGACAAGGGTATTGAGGTTGATAGAGCTAAAGTTGAGGTAATAGAAAAGCTTCCACCACCTATCTATGTTAAATGTGTTAGAAGTTTTCTTGGGCATGCATGTTTTTATAGGAGGTTTATCAAGAATTTCTCCAAAATTGCACACCCATTGTGCAAAGTGCTTGAAAAGAAGTGTAAGTTTGATTTTGATGATGCTTGTCAGAGAGAATTTGAAGAGTCTAAAGAAAAGCTAGTTTCCACACATATCATTATTTCACCGGAATGGGGGTAACCATTTGAAGTGATGTGTGATGCGAGTGGAGTGGCACTTGGTGTGGTGTTGGGACAGAGGCTAGAGAAGATTCTTCATCCTATTTACTATGCCAGGAACGCTCTAAATATGGCTCAAAAGAACTATACATTGAATGAAGAGGAACTCCTTGTTGTGGTTTTCACATTTGAGAAATTTCGATCCTACTTGCTTGGTACTAAGGCCATAGTGCATACTGACCATTCTGCATTGAGGTACCTAATGGCTAAAAAGGATGCAAGACTGAGGTTAATTAGATGGATGTTATTGCTTTAAGAGTTTGATTTTGAGGTGAAAGACAGAAAATCAAGTTGCCGATCATTTGTCCAGATTAGAGGAGGAAGTGATGCTCAAGCTAGGATATGGGGCTGAAATTAATGATGCTTTTCCAGGCGAACAAGTATTGGCTGCTTCTCATGATCTTATTCCGTGGTTTGCAGACTTTGCTAACTACTTGGCAAGTGATCTGGTTCCATTGGATTTATCATTTCACCAAAGGAAAAAGTTTATGCATCATGTGAAGAAGTTCTTTTGGGATGGCCTTATTTTTTCCGTATTTGTGCAGATAGGATTATTCTTCACTGTGTACCCAAGGTTGAGATGATGAGTATACTAGAGGTGTGTCACTCTTCGCCTGTTGGTGGAAATCATAGTGGTATTCGGACTGTGCATAAAATTTTGCAGTCTGGGTATTACTAGCCTACCATCCACCAAGATGCTCATGGTTTCGCCAAGTCTTGTGATCGTTGCAAAAGAGAAGGAGGAATTTCAAAGTGGCAAGAGCTACCTATGAATCTGGTATTGGTGATTGAGGTTTTTGATGTATGGGGCATTGATATTATGGGTCTATTTGTTAGTTCACATAGGATGAAGTATTTTCTTGTTGCAGTTGATTACGTGTCAAAATGGATGGAAGCAATTGCGCTATCAAACAATGAAGGTAAAAGTGTCACCGCATTCCTGAAAAAGAACATCTTCTCCAGATTTGGTACACCTAGGGAGATTATCAGCGGTGGAGGTTCCCACTTTTGTAATAAATTGTTTAAGGCATTGCTAGAGAAATATGGAGTCCGTCACAATGTAGCCACTCCTTACCATCCGCAGTCTACTGGGCAAGTTAAAGTGTCCAATAGAGAGATAAAGCAAATCCTTGCTAAGAATGTGAATGCAAACAAAATTGATTGGTCAAGGAGGCGTGAAAATGCTCTATGGGCCTATCGCTCCGCATTCAAGAGTCCCATAGGTATGTCCATCTACCAACTTGTATATGGGAAGTCTTGCCATTTGCCGGTAGAGCTAGAGCATCAGGCTATGTGGGCGCTAAAGAAGTTGAATTTGGATTGGGGTGCCGCATCAAGTCTAAGAGTGAATGACATGAATGAGCTTGATGAGTTTCGCTTAAAAGCTTATGAAAGTTCAGCCTTGTACAAGGTCTACCTGGGGAATGAGGAAACTGTGCAAGAAGTGGTTGAGGCATATTATCTTGATGAAGTCTAAGTAATCAAGAGTCCTGCGTCGTGCCGCGATGTTAAATCAAGCGCTGCTTGGGAGGCAACCCAAGATGTACAATCTAGCAAACTATAGGTATTTTTTTTCGATTTTGGAGTTTTCTTCTTTTATTTTAATATATGTGATTAGCTAGATAGGTGTTTCATTTTTGTATTAGTGTTGGCTAGATATATAATAGGGTCCGTGTCTAAAAACTATCTAGAAAATGTAAAAAGAAAGACCCCATGGTTGCTACATGTGTAGGGACGAACAACTGAATCTGCAGAAAATAGGTTGTGCAGAGGCTACGAACCACATTAACGGTCTGTGGGACCATCCACGGACCGTTAATGGTGTCCGTAGACCTCCAGGTAAGTCCTCCGAAATTCTAAGTGTCTGAGTGACCTATGGACTGGACCTACGGTCCGTAGGTTGACCCACAGCCCGTATACGGGGTCTCGTGGGTCCAAAACCTAGGGTTTGCCCGACCCAACCTTGACACCTTATAAAATAAAATCTTTCATTTTTTATTCATCCCCCACATTCAAAACTCCCTCCCAACTGATTCTAAACCTTTCCTCTCCCAAAGTAACTCCATTTAATCCCAAAATCCCACAAATCACTAAATATTCACTTCCCTAAATTCCCATATCACTCTTCCCTCTTCCCAATTCCTCATCTCCATTTCCCCAATGATTCCATTGTATGGGTTCAGTGTGAAAGGCTTGTAAAAGGGTCTAGAAGTTCATTGCATCATCACACTCACCCACTTCGATTGCTTGAAAGGTGAGCGACTTCACCCTGACTTTGAATTCACTGTTCATTGTTGTAATATGAAGTCACGAAGTTGGAACTTGACCTTGGGTTGTTAGGATTGTTAATCTTAGAGTTACATGTTTAAATTGTATGCTAGAATAACCCTTGGTATGAAGGTATGTGAGTGTGTAGTTATTGAAACTAGTTGAATCACCGTAAATGGGTCTAAATGGAAGTTTCGACTTAGGGTTCCTAGTTCGGTATGTTAAAAAGTCAAATTGTGAGTAATCAGAACCCTAACAGTGACAAACTACCATATATTGTGTTGAAATGCATGATTAGATCTAGGTTAATCAATTGATTTGTTGAAATAAGGAGTACAAAATGAGGCATGTCTGAAACCTGGCACAAACTTGCCCATGAGACCCCATCCACGGACCGTAGGTCGTGTCTGTAGTTTTATTGCTCATGAAAAAGTCACCAACTATCGAACCACGAAGGTGGACTACGGTCCATCATTCCATTGCTGAACCATTCTGCACATCCGAGGTTCACATCAGAGACCCAACTTTTGGGTACTCTGACCCACAGAGGGGACCTACGGACCGTATGTACCCATCGTGGATCGGCAGTTCAGCTACTGCCTAGAATTTTTTTGGCTTTTCATTTCGATTCGTTTCTTGTTCTAAAAATTGTCCTAGTGTGTTATTTGCTTATTTTGGTACTAACTAAACTTCTATAGGTACTATGGCCCCCAAACAAGCTCTGACTTACACCGCAAAGGGTAAGTCGAAATCAGTGGCACCATCCTTTTGGCTGATCAATGAGGATACTGACCTTGCATATGTCCCACCTCCTACCAGGACATCTCCCACTGAACCACGTACCACACAGAACCAAGCCTGTTAGATGCAAGCCGACATGGTCACAGCCCCCACTTTGATGAGGGGAATACACCGATCGGTTCACCAGTTGTCTCTGAGTCTGCATCAGGTTCTGGCTCTGTCTCCGGCTCTAGCTCTAATGGCATCACCGCCTCATCCTCTGAGGCTAATAGTGCGGGTGACATCCCAGTGCCCCCAAATATTGATCCTCCACTAGTTCCTGGAGAGCCCAATAAATGGTGTGTAAGTGACCAGTTTCAGATATACAGAGACTCCCGCATGCTGAATGATAAGGAGAGGATGACTTGACTTGTCACGAGAAGCATTGGGTCCTCACAGGCAGTCTCCACACCGCTCTAGATATCCACACTCTCTCCAGAGGCATATGTGCGACTAGATGGCCCATAGCCCAGGGTCCTTAAGTGAGGAGATAGTTAGGGAGTTCTATGCTGCCACCCTCAGAGGATTGATTGACAGATGGTCCAAACCTGCCGCCCAGCCTCCACTCACAGCTACACTAGTGCGTGGGTTTTCAGTTGACATATCCGAGACTACCCTCCACATGTTTCTCTACAGTCCAGGCCACACTCTGCCTATCAACACAACTGAGTTCGACTATCGCATGGATATTGTTCGGAGTGGGGCATTTTAGAGGAATGCCAATCAGAGGGATACTCTTTTGCACTGGTTAGCCCGACATCTTGCTACAAACGGATAACGTGCCGAGTGGGTCAGAACCCCGAGCTTAGGTATCAAGAATGACACCTTGACATTTGTGGCCAAATTATTATGGTTGCTAGTACAGAACAGTGTGTCTCTTACTCAGGCAGATAATTTACTTACATGGAACCGAGCAGTTATGGTTGTAGCTTTAGTTGTTGGGATGGAGGTCAACTTTTCCCGCTTGCTTATTGTGGAGATACATGGAAGGACCTTCAAGGCTACCACCACCCTGCCTTTCCCATGCCTCATCTTCCAACTTTGCAGCGATGCTGGAGTACCAGTTTAGCACTGTGACTGGTTGATTTTGGTGACCAAGACCCTAGATATCGGCCTGATTCGGGATGAGGCCAATGTAGATGCACATCTCAGGGAAGCCGCAAGTTGAGGTGCCACTATTGGGAGCGAACCTTGTAATAGATAAGGAGCAGATGTAGGGTGATGATCCTGCCCTTCCAGCCACTACAGATGATACCCCAGCTTCCCCATCTCTAGCTAGCAATCAGGCCACTAGCTCCTCCAGAGCCACACCCTCTTAAGAGTTTATTGTCGTGCCTCTACCCTATGTCCAGAAGTTAGAGGCCCAGATGCCTACCCTGATTGACCATGTGAGGCCTTTGATGTACCATACGATAGAGGAGTATGAAGCTAGGATTGAGTAGCGGATAGAGCACATGATGGACCAGAAGGTCCAGGTCGTTCATAAGTGCCTAGATGCCTTCGAGTTTAGAGTCCTCGAGAGGCCATCCCCGACTACTGATGTGACCACTCTCCAGAAAGAGATAGAGAGCCTCCATGCTGATATCACTTGACATTTTCTCCCCCAGAGACTAAGCCCAAGGCTACTCCGATGGCACCGATTGATGATACGGTGTTGAGTGCCATATTTGGAGATGGTATGCCACCGCCAGATTCTTCCCGTACTACTGGAAAGCGCACCCGCTCCAGTCGTGCTTCTAATGAAATTGAGGCTGGGAGATCTAGCAAGAGGGAAAGCCAGCAGACTGAGGGGGCCCGGAAGGCATCCATAGTGACAAGGAGTTGTGACAGCAGCGGGGTAGGGAGATTAGTGTTGGTGCCTCTAACAGTGTGAGCACTACTGGTGGTACAGTGAGAGTTGATGATAGCACTACTGAGGGTGCTAGGATGATAGATGTGGGAACTACTAATGGTTAACCGAGTGTTGATCCAGTGGGCTCCAGGAAACCGGACCCACCCGCTCCTTGAATGGTCTTCGACGCATATGCGCCACAGGTTTGCTTTACCTTATCCTTTGCTTTGTATTTTTTTTTGCATTAGGGACAATCACACTTTATTTTATTGGGGGTGAGGTAAAGGGATTGTGAGTGATAGGGTGAAGTCTGAGTAAACCCAACTTATAATCCTCTCTTGGTGTTTACTTGCCTGTGTTCTTTTTCCCCAAGAGACTGTTTTAATTTCTTTTGAACCGGCATGTTTAGGAATATATGTGTATGAGTAAGTAGAAAAATGAAAGCATGTTGGCATGAAAAGCATGAAAAAAATTATCCCTATCCAAAAATGTTGAATTGTGCAAGATCTGTAGTCTTGATGAGTTGAATGTGTCGGATCTCAATGTGACATGATAAGAACCAATTTGACCTCATGACTTAAGCTAAAACTTGAACTGGGTAATCTGATATTCTGATAATGAAACAATGTGCCATGAGTGTGTGAGAAAAGTTGAATGTTCAAACAGTTTGTGTCAATCTAGAACTTGCCCCGTTGGTCCTGCTAAGATGATCTAGGCTTGAAGTTAGGAAGTGATCATAGGCCCTTGTTCAAATTATTCCACTTAAGCCTAAAAAGATCTAACCAAATGAAATCAATGTTCCCTTTGATCCAAATGTTTGAGTCTTTAATAGACCATTTCTTTTGATACACCTAACTCACCTTCCCTAAAATCATTGCCTTGGCCCCGGTCCATCCTTGGACATGTGCACCTTGACTTAGGCCAAAAGCCTAAGTTGAGGCTGTCCAAGTCAAAAAGTTACCTTAATCTTGGCCCTGGTCCGACATCGGATATTTTGCACCTCAACTAATGTAAAATTCATAAGTTGAGGGTGGCTATGAAAGAGGAAACCGATAGAAAAAAGGGTATGAAAAGAGTTTTGTGTTGAAAAGAGAAAAAGAAAAGATAGAAGAGGGTGTGACTTTATACAAAAGAAGCAAAAAGATGATAAATAAAAGTGCAGAAAAAATAAAGAAAAATAAAGTGAAAGAAAAACAAGAAAGTGGAAAATAAGAGCCACAAAGTCAAAAGTCACATCCATGTTGAAAAGAGTCAAGGGAAAGAAAGTAAAATGAAAGGATGTCAAAAATAGGTTGACAAAAGAGGTAAAAAGCCAATGTAATGTTAAGGAGGGTAGAAAGTCACTAAAAGGTACCAAAATGTACTACACCTGACCCTGAGCCTACGTTACAAGCTAAGAGAGTCCTATAGTAATCCTAGCAACTAGTTTGGGAAATCTAAGCAATGAAAATTAGGGCAAGCCTATGGCATTGAGCACTAACTGTACTTGTAGTCACTTCTAAGTGTGAGTGTTGCATGAATCCTGAAAACTCAAAATTCATATCTTCTGTGTGAAAAGGATTTCGTTTGAAGTGAGGGCACTAGTTACATTGTTGGAAAGTTGGTACCTTGGTGATTGTGAAAAGTGTTTGTTGTGGTGTTTATTGGTCAATATTTGTCATAATTTGATCTGTATGAGTTAGCTTGTTGAGTCTAAGAGAAATGATTTGCACTGAGAAAATGGAGTGGATTGAAATGGCCAAGTGATTACTTGAGTTTGTATGTCTGCTTCTACACAAGAGTCATTTAGAGTTTAGTGTGATGCTTGAGGACAAACAACGAATTTAAGTTGAGGGTGTCGATATATCGTGAGTTTAAGGTATTTTTTATACAATTCACTTAAGAGTTGTGTGTATAGGTCTATATTGTATTAGGAATTAATGTTTTTGTGTTATATTTGCACGAAATAGGCTTGGATGTGGAAGTGTGAGATAACAGTTGAAAATCTGCAAAAGGAGCCACCCACGGAGGTGACCTACAGACCGTAGGTCCAGTCACGTCCGTCGATGACTGGTGTAGATTGAGCATCAAGGAAGTCTTGACCAAGTGTGGAACTACGGATGCAAGTGACAGATCTAGGTCGACCCATAAGCTGTCCTGCACATCCGTCGAATGATTCAAAGAAGTTGAAGTTCTAGTACCTGATGAAATTCCTAAGTGTGGAGCCACAGACCGTAGGTCAACCTACAGTTTGTGCTGCACATCCGTCGACTGTATTTGGGAGTAAAGATTCCAGCCTCTGCAAGAAAAAGTCTAAGTATTAGCCTACGGAGGGGACCTACGGACAGTAGATTGACCCATGGTCCGTAGGTCGAAGTCGTTGAATGAAGCCGCATCCAGAAAGTTTATTTCCTTATTTCATTTCCTTTTTGTTTACGACAAGTTTTTCTATAAATAGGGTATGTAAACCTCATTTTTGGGGGTTAGACACCATTGTATACTTTTAGTTCTTGATATTACTTGGGAATTAACTTGCAAACTTTGGCAATTTGATTTCCTAATTTCGGTTTATAAGATTTTTGCTTTGGATCAATTCGAGATTACGGGTTTCTTTTACTCTAAATGTAAGTTCATGAATTCTCTTTACAAAAATATGAATTGTGTTCTTTCAAGGATGAGTAATTAAATCCACAACTAGGGTTGTGGGAACCATGAGCAATTAACAACGTATGAATAATAACTAAGGAATTCTTGAATAGTGTTGATGCATGTATTGGTAATTCTTTCAGTTAGAAGTCTTTTTAACGGTTACCAACATTAGAACTCGCCTTGTTGCTTCTTGCCAGACTAAGGAGGTAGTTAATAAGAAAAGAATTATCAACAAAGATTTAGTGTGATACTATTCAATAGTCTAATGTCAATTGGTGCGAAGGTGAAAACTAAGCCACACATTGATGTGATGTGTAATCTGAGGTAAAGGTAAGGGTTAGTAAATTATACACACGTAGCTAGACCAAGGTGCGGGGTGAAATTCCCTATTTAGAGGACCAATCACTAAGGGATACCTAACCTACAACTTTGCATGTGATACACTAGGAAAGGATTACTATTATTAGGATTACCGCGTTAAGAGTTTAGGGGGAACACATACACCCTAGTTTCTCTCTCTCATTGATAACAACAAAGTTTGAATCGTCCTCACTTGCTACTTAACAACATTCAGTTATTTGTTTCACCCAAACCACCCCTTTACTTACTTGTCTCGGAATTAACTTGACTAAACGGACATAATAGTAAGTTAAGTTTAAGTCTAAACCATATTCCTATGGGATCGACACCAACCTACAAGTTGGGTTCTTTACTTGATAACGATCGCTTATACTTCTTTAGGGAAGTGTAATTTGAGCGTATCAATGGCATCTAGAGTGAGGGACTTCACTAGAATGAATCCCCTTGAATTTCATGGTTCTAAGGTTAAGAAAGATGATCAAGAGTTCATTGATGAGGTTTACAAGGTGTAGATGATTATGGGAGTGATGTCGGTGGAAAAGGAAGATTTGGACGCTTATCAAGTTTAGGGTTTTGCTCATATTTTGTTCAATCAATTGAAAGAAAGGAGACTGAAGGTGTGGGTCCTCTCGATTAATAAAAGTTTAAGGTTGCTTTCCTTTATGAGCAAGTTTGTTACGGGTGTGTCTGAAATGAGCAAGTTTGTTACGGGTGTGTCTAAAATGGTAATGAAGGAATATCGTACCACTATGCTTGTTAATGATATGGATATCTCTCATCTCATGGTTCATGCTTAAGAAATCGAAGAGCAGAAACTTAAGGAAATATCTAGGGAAGCAAAGAGGGCTAAGACCGGGGATGGTACTTTCTCACATTCAAGGTCCGATGGGCATGGTCGTTCTAAGTTTCGACAAAGGTTTTTCGGTCAAGGTTCCTCCAATGCTCCTTCTAGGTTCAATGAAGAAAGGGTGTCTAACCCTAAGCCTTAAGGAGGAAATGGTAGTGGGTCTTTATTACCTACTTGTGCTAAGTGTGGAAGGCAGAACGAGGGTAAGTGTCTAGCGGCTTCCAATGCTTGCTTTGGTTTTGGTAAGATGGACCAAAAGATAAGAGATTGTCCTTCAGTTTCTAAGAATGAATAAGATAATCATCGAAGGGCTCAACCTAATCCTTTATCCGGTCCTAGTTGTTTGGATTTAAATGCTCCCAAGAAAAACATATTTTATGCACTCCAGACTCGTCATGTTCAAGAGGGTTCTCCCGATGTGGTTACCGCTATGTTGAAGGTCTTTCAACTTGATGTTTATGCCTTACTTGATCCCGGTACTACGTGGTCTTTTGTGACGCCATATGTGGCTATGAGGTTTGTTTTTTAGATGTGTTGTTATATATTTTTTCTATCTTCTACCTTAGTGATTCTATAGTGGCTAAGAGGTTCTATAGAAAGTGTCCCGCTTCCTTGGCTCATAGAGTTACTCTTGTTGATTTGTTAGAGCTTAATATGCTAGATTTTGATGTTATCCTTGGTATGGATTTGTTGCACTCATATTATGCTTCTACTGATTGTAGAACTCGTGTAGTCAAGTTTCAGTTTCCAAATGAGCTTGTCCTAAAATGGAAAGGGGGAAATTATATGCCTGAGTGTTAGATTGCCTCTTGTCCTAAAGCTATAAAGATGATTTATAAGGGTTGCATATACCATCTAGTTAGTGTAAGGGGTGTAGATTCTGAAACTCCTAATCTTGAGTCGGTCCCCATTGTTAATGAGTTTTCAGAAGTGTTTCCAGATGATTTACCCAATATTCCTTCCGAAAGGGAAATATACTCTGGTATTGACCTTCTCCAAGATATGCAGCCTATCTCTATTCCTCCTTACCGAATGGCTCTGGCATAACTTAAGGAGTTGAAAGAGAAATTGAATGATTTGTTGGATCAGGGTTTCATTCGACCTAGTATCTCTCCATGGGGTGAAAGAGAAATTGAAATATTATTATATGAGTGTTCTCTATGACCCCTGAAAGGCGAACGTAGTGGCAGAATCTCTTAGTCAGTTATATATAGGCAGTGTTTCTAATATTGAGGACGATAGAAAAGTGTTGGTCCGAGATGTTCATAGATTGGCCCGGTTGGATGTTCAATTGGTCCGCGTATTGATAATTTGTTTGATCAACTTTATGGTGCAACGGTGTTATCTAAGATATATTTGAGGTCTAGCTACCACCAATTGAGGATTTAGGTGGAGGACATCCCGAAGACTTATTTTAGAACTCAATACGACCATTATATGTTCCTCGTCGTGTCTTTTGGGTTGATTAATACTCTATAAACATTCATGTAGTTGATGAACTGTGTGTCCACGCCCTACTTGGACTCATTCATGATAGTAAGGACATATTGGTCTACTCTAGGAGTAGGGAGCAACAAGAGCACCATCTAAGGATTATATTATAGACCACACGAGATCAGTAGTTGTATGCCAAATTTACTAAGTGTGAGTTTTTTCTTGAGTCTATAACATTATTGGCACACGTGGGGTCTAAGGATTGAATTATGGTATATCTGGCGAAGATTGGGCAGTCCATGGTTGGGCCAGGCCCGCTTTTCCTAGCGAGGTTCATAGTTTTGTTCAACTAGCAGTCTACTACATATGGTTTATGGCGGGATTTTCAGTAATTGCGACACTTTTGATTAGATTGAGTTAGAAGAATTTCCCTTTCCAGTGACGTGAAGAGTGTGAGGCAAGGTTTCTGAAACTCAAGGCCTTGTTGACTTCAACTTCTATTCTTACTCTTCAAGTTAAGATCTATGGTTTTATAGTCTACTGATATTCTTCTAGTGTAAGCCTTGGTTTGATGCAGTAGGGCAGGATTATCTCATATATTTCTACGAAGATGAAGCTTTATGATAAGAACTACCCCACTCATGACTTGGAGTTTTTGGTGGTAGTCTTCACGTTGAGGATTTGGAGGCACTACTTGAATGTAGTTAACTACAAGATAATCACCGATCACCATAATATTAAGTACATTTTCAACTAGAGGGATCTTAATCTGACACAACAAAGGTGGTTAGAGTTGCTGAAGGACTATGATATTTTGATCCTTTATCACTACGGCAAATCTAATATGGTAGCATATGCCTTGAGCCAGAGGGCGGTGATTATGTAGATTTTATGTTTCTTTGTTGTGAAGGAGCGACCTTTGGCTTTAGAAATCCAGTCGTTAGCCAACTGGATGATTTGACTTGATAATTCCGAGCCCGGTAGGGTTCTTGCTTGTGTGGAGGCTAGATCTTTTTGATGAGGTAGATTTGGGCACAATAGTTTGAGGACCCGAGGTTATTCGAGGCAAGGTTCTTAGCACTGAAGTTAAGAAGGACCTTCGATCCTTAAAGTATTTTAAGGATTGAGTTTTTATCTATGTTCCTAGAGTTTGAGATTCGATTAGACTGATTTATAAAAAAGATTTCAATTGTTCTAGATATTCTATTCAGTTTGGTTCTTCAAAGATATATCGTTATCTGAGGTAGCACTATTAGTAATGTGGGATGAAGAGGGATATTGTGGCATTTGTGGATAGGATTTTGAATTGTAAACATGTGAAGTATGAGCACCATAGGCTAGGTGGTTTGACCCATCACCTAACCATTCGAAAGTGGAAGTTCGTGCAGATAGTTATGGACTTCATGGGGGTCTGGCCGCATACTTTTAAGATTTTTTACGTTATTTGGGTCATAGTTAATCATGACCAAGGCTGTTCATTTTCTACCTATTCAGACTGCCTACAGTTCTGAGAGGTAAGCTCTCATTAACATTCAGGAGATTGTCAATTTGCATGCCATGTCGGTGTCTATCATTTCAGATCATGGTGTTCACTTTGAATTTCTGGAGGTCTATTCAAAGAGATTTGGTTACCTAAGCTGAGCCTAAAAATACTTCATACCCTTGGACTGAAGGTCAGCCTGAGAGGACTATTCAGGTCTTTGAGGAAATGCTTTAGATTTGTGTTATTGTAATGACCAACGGGGTCATTTTTATGTTTATTTGTGCTTTTCCTATTTTTCCCCTTCTCGTAGCTTTTGTAAAGCTTATGTGTGGTATTGGGTTGGGTGGAACGCTTCCCGAGGTGTTCGGTTGAGGTTGGTGCGAGTTTTGAGTTTTTGAAGCTTTAAGATTGGAGGAGTTGACTTTAGTCAACATTTGGAGATTCTGTTGTCGGATCAAAATTTTGTAAGTTCCATCGGCTTCGAAAGGGTCAATTTGGTATGAACTAAGGATTGGTTTGGGTTTTCAGGCTTCCATTTGGAGTTGGTGCGATTAAGCATTAGGGCTTTTGGGGCAGCTTTCTTGGTAAACATTCTCTGAATCATACACTACTACAAGCGACTACTGTTCAGTAACTATGTAGTTTCTTTCTGCTTCATTCAGTGCCTTGCTTGCATACTAAATATGGTGAAAGATCTTATTTCGCTTCTGCCCTAGCACAACCTCTAAGGTAACACCGCTTGCATCAGACATAACTTCTAATGGTTCCGACCAATCAAGACCAATGTTCATTAGGGCAGAGGTCAATTTAGCTTCCAAATACTCGATAGCTTTGGTGCATGCTTCATAAAAAGTGAACTTCAACTAATTATCTAACAACACTTATACACAAAGGATGTGCACCTTTCGAAAAGCTTTTGAAGACACACTAATAGAACCCTGCATGACCTAAGAAACTCACAAAGTCTCTCAACCTTGAGGCCATGGTACTCTCATTAGCATTCACCCTAAGCCCCACATCTCGGTTAGCTTGAGCCGTCATGGCTTGAGCTAAGGCTAGAAAAGCCGTCCTAATCTCTTCATTGGTCATGGTCGCGGGATCCACCGGAACTTCATTCTCTTAAGGCACTTGGTCACCTTGAAGACCTTGGTTACCTTGGGAGGGACTCCCTCAATCACAATCTCCTCTTCCACCCTCCTTGGGTTAGCCCTTGTATTTATATCCTATAAACACAAGAGAAGGATTAGGAAAAGGACATCTATAAAGCTAAATTCTAAGGCACGACTTCAAGAATATGAAAGAGGTGCAACTTTCTAACATCCTATAGCCTCTCGCTCATAGATGTGTCGCGACTCACACCGATGAACAAGACTCTACTAGACATGGCTTGTGAGACATAAATACTAAAAAAAAATTCAAAATCTTATGCTCTAATAACATGTTTGTCACGACCTGAGAGCAGCCCCTAGTCGTAACACGGCATACTCGACCCTGAAGGGGTCTTATACAAGCCTCATAGCATTTATTCATCGCATAGGTATTACAAATTTTACTTATTTTAAACTCTTCATTAAAACCATATGATTCAAAACATTCATTTAACAATCTTTCAAAAGACACAACGAAAGTCTAAGTCTCACATAGCTATCTAAGACAAACTTTAACAAGATAGGGTCACGTCCCTTTACAATCAAACTCTAAACAATAGTATTAAAATATAAAGAACAAGAAATAATAAAAGTCCTTGTCCTAGATCTATGAGGACTTACCAAGTCTTGGAGGAAAACTCTATCCAAGAACTTCAATCCTAGCTAGAATCAATCACTTGCCAGAACCTACACTTGTAGTAAAAATAAGAGAAATATGGGTTAGCACACAAAAATGTACTAAGTATGATGACCATGCAAAAACATGCTTTAAAAGGGACATTTTGGTTGCAAAACCATGCATTATACCACTTTTTAGAAATACCATGAACAATAGCAAGAGAGACATACAATACAAGTACAACCATCATACAAGTCATAACTCTACATTTAGACAATATCATCATGTGAACCATTACCTTCACCTTGGACCTTCACCTTAAGTAACCCTCATGCTATACCTTGTGCAATGTATGGATGGCGTCCCATACCACCATCCACACCAAGGCACCACATTAAGGTCACCAAAGGTGAACTTACCATTCCTTCATTTTAACCTTTACACGATATACATGTATAAGAGACATAACATTTCATACAACATGACAAGATAAAATACCTCATAATACAACCCAAGTATAGCATGCATAAAACATTAAACATTTAAGAGTCAACATTCTTCAGTTACATCATTTAGAGGACTTTCATACATTAGTCATTAAGACTTAGAGAACTCACTATGACCCTATCAAAGCCTACTCGTGCAATGTATAGATGGCATCCCATAATACCACCTACACTTCATAAAACCTCTCAAGAAACCATAATCCACATATCACATGATGGGAATTAGTGTTTAACCGACATAGACCATGCAAGCTAGACATGGAATCCGGTGTCAAATAGCCCCACACTGTAAAGAGGTGTTCCACTTGCCTAAAGTAGAACGATAACATTAGCTCGGATGGAATCCATTGGCTAATATCCTATGTGGGCACATATTTATGGGATATGAAGATGTTCCTTGAAACTCTAACCTAACATTGAGAGAGTTTCCATATAACCAAATCCAGTCGTTGCTTAGCCTACATTCCCATATATAATTTTATACACAATACATTAGTGCACTAGGGAGGAATGCCATAAGCCTATCGACCCATGATACATTATTACCCAAGGAAGGAATGTTATAAGCCTATCGATCCATGGTACATTCAAGGATAGCTCTAGAGTCCTTATGAAAAGAATGCCATAAGCCTATAGATTCATGGTCCCTCATTACTTTCTTATGATTTCGGAAATTAGAAACTTATTCCTTTTTTGTTTGGTGCGAGCTCAACTTAAGCTATACATTGCCCGAGAAGAGCGGTTTGGGTGCACCCAAAATGCCATCAGCTTATCTATTCAAGGTACATTGACTCATTAAGAAAGGAATGCCACTAGCCTATTAATTCTGGAGTCTTTATTACATTAGATCATTTATGAAAGGAATGTCTTAAGCCTATCGATTCATATCCATCAAGTCAAGACACATTCATTAATCATATATGAAAGGGATGCCATAGCTTATTAATTCATATTCATCATAAAAGCCCTTCACATTCTATCACCATCATTCATGAGTGTCAATTGAGAATATACTATCAACAATAACACATTTACATTGTATATATGATCATTATTATATCATTGAAATCACATGCATATCCTTCACATCATAATCATACATAGAAATTAAACACCTCCACCTTTCAAGTGGATCAACATCTCTAGCACAATTCTACTTCAACAAGTAATTTAGCAATGACTTGCCTTCAAGGCCATGAATCTCAAATCATCAACACACCAAAAATTTACCATGATTAAGGCATAAATAATGATACAATTCAATAACCCAGACCAATTTAGACCTATTTCAACCATAATCTTTCATAATCAACAAACCCATTTGATAAAGGTACAATTTAGGAATTGAGAGAAATCATGGGTTCATAGAGTAATTTCATCATAAATCATCAATTAAACACCAATACATTCAATATATGACATTAGTAACCATTTGAAATCGTTTGTAAAAAGAACCCATGAGATTGAGTAAAACCCTTGGTTTTTCATGAACTTGAAAACTTTGAAAACTTCTTTGAAATTGACTCTAGGGTGAAAGATAACCCTAGATGAAGGAACACCATACCTTTACTAAGATTCCCCAAGAAAATTGATGAAGAACCAGCTTGGAATCACCAAACCCTAGCTTCAATGGCTCCTTTATTCTTCTCCACTAATGGAGGATTTCTAGTGAGAGAAATATTTGAGAAGAGGTGGATTTCTTTTTTACTCTATTTGGAGTGAATTAAATGAAAGAATTCAAGTCTAAAAAGGTCTTATAGTTGCTAGGAAAATAATAGATTAATGTGGACTCAACTTTGGAAAAGAACTGAGGACCCTTAAAGTTACAACTTAAAATTCTGCCCCTTG
Organism: Solanum acaule; assembly: GCA_036250505.1. Lineage (NCBI taxonomy): Eukaryota > Viridiplantae > Streptophyta > Magnoliopsida > Solanales > Solanaceae > Solanum > Solanum acaule. The sequence continues at coordinate 1,695 of JAJOOR010033036.1, read as the reverse complement.
CCCGTCTAAGATCGCCCTTTGGACCCTTAAGTTCGTCAAGTGCACTAGGGGACTCGCCAAATGCACCCTTGGCTCACCCAAGTTTCCACTACCTATAATCCTCTTGATTTGTGGTTTAGTGAATAGCCAACTTAGACCAAAAGCCTAAGTTAGGGGTGTGGTGAAAAGGAAAAGGAGAGGTCAAGAAGTGCAAGAAAAAGTTTTTCTAAACCATGGTATTGCAAAACAAAATGGAAACCCTTCTAAAAAAAATGTATATATATATATATATAATTTTTGAATAAATGTGCAAAAGGAGTTGGGTTTCCAAGCAATACATGGAAAGCCGAACCGAAAGTCGATTGGAAAATAAGGGAACCTATGGGTGAAGTCATGCATTGTGTTCCTCTTTTTGAGTGCGAGCGTTGCATCTGATTCCTGATCTTAAATAAATTAGCCTCTATGTGTAAATATGGAATCGTTCTTTGTGTGAGGGCATTGAGATACTTTCGTTGAGCTCAAACTTACATTAGTAGAAAGTATTGTGAACATGAGAATCTTTGGTAATGGTGTGTCACAACTTGAATCTTTGAGTACACAATTGTATCTTTGCATAAGTAGTTTGAAGTCTTGTTGTGTACATTCATGATTGAGTCTTGTGTAACACTATTTGAGACACCCTTTTTGAATAGCTGAACTTGAGTTTGCTTGAGGACAAGCAAAAGTTTAAATTGGGGACGTTGATGAGTCCACAATTGGACTCATTTAGGGCTATTCTTTAATAAAAATTGTGTCCTCAAATGCTTATTTTATCTCAATATCTGATGAAAACCTTTTAGTTTCAGGTATTTGAAGTTTGAAGTAAAGCATGGACACTATTTCATAAAAAGGAACGAAAAAACTGAAAAGAACAAGAAAATGAGGGCCTAAGGATCGCCGAGTTCACTTGGCGAATCACCGAAGGGCACTTCGCTTTTGATCCAGTGTGCTGAGCCCTAAAGGAAAGGATCAAGTCGACGTAAAAAGGGAGCGGTCAGCACATCGCCGAAGAGTTTCGTGAAGCAGTACTAAGTCGCCAAATGACCAAGAGCACGACGATGTCGAAGGATGAGGCAAGATGGCGGTTAGCTACACCAAAGGGCGAATCGCCGAATTGATCGGCTATTCCGACTAATGTGGCCGAGTGATCCGCCACAACACAAATTTTTGAAAACTATAAATACTTGTTGAGAGTTATAGCTTAGTATCAATTTTTAGCATTACATTTTTAGTATCAATTTTACAACAATATAATTTTAGTACTTTTTATTTTACTCTCAAGTTTGTATTGATTTGAAAACTTGAAGAAGAAGAGGGTTTCATCTCTTCCAATTTGGAAGTGGGTCTCTTGGATTCTTCCTTCTTTGCTTAAATCAAGACTTGTTTCTCTATACCAATTTGGTTTCAACATCATTGAAGGTATAAATTTCTATCTCTTGACGTGTGGCTAAAAACCCCCATTCTTGGAGTGTGATTTAGTAAATATGTGTTGATATTATTGTTGGGTCTTGCTTGCTGATAGGGTAGATGCACTTTAATGGTGATTTCACCTAGTGGTTGTGGTTTAATTTAATGGGTTTGTAGTTCCAAATACAAAGCCACCCATGTGTTTTCGGCTTGCCCAAGAGGGAGGTTGCGAAACCAAGACCACTAGAGTGATGGCCTAAGGAGTGGGTC
>JAJOOR010033035.1:0-24999 GCA_036250505.1 Solanum acaule | reverse complement strand
CGTTGTTACTTGGATCTTTTCAAGGCCTTAGAACATCTAATCCTTGGAAATTCGTGAATCTTTCCTTCGAATTTCCCATATCTTTAGTTAGTTTTTTTTGTTTCTTTTCTTTGTGCTTCCGCATTCTAATATTCAATTCTCTATTTGTGATCTCCCTTAACCTTGCTGTTATCAATAAGTCTAGTTCAATTAATGATTTCGTATTTCTATTCTTGAATAAGTTCCATTCATGACAACAATCCAAGAGAATCTAGCAAGAATCATCAATCCCTCATCAAAAGACACAAAACCACATACTTTGGAAATTAGGGTTAATCAAGGAATTCACATAAATTCTTCATAATATCGTGAATCAACACTAAATTAATCATATATGAGTAGTATCCAACCATTTGGAATCATACCCACCTAAAACCCATACATTGGAAGTAACCCTAGCTTGATTGGGGTTCTTCTTCACAAATTAGGGGAAATTTTAGGGGACTCTATGGGTGGAAGAACCCATAGATGAAGAGCTAAACATACCTTAATCAAAGCCCTAGCACAAGCCTTTTAGCAATGGATCCTTTGTTCTTGACCTTAGCTTCAACCCTAGCTTCTTCTTCAATGGAGGTTCTTCTTAGAAAGAGAACTATTTGAGAGATGAGTGATTTGGGGTTTTGAATTGTGTCTAATGTAAAGTGACTTAAACTTGGGGGCTAATGACTTAAAATTGTCTAAATAGGTGAATATAAGACCTACAAAATGACCCCCACTTAAACCTAGTCGAATCAGAATTTACGTTTAAAAAAAACCCTAAACTAGGCATCCCCGTTCAGTGGTCACGCCAACTTGTACGGACCATGAAAGGGGACCAAGAACCATGGTAGTGCCTGTGGTCCTCTAGGCAGTAGCTTCCCTCAACCTACCCAACCTCCAAAATCCTAAGGCATCTACACCGCCACTTCTACCGACCGTGATCAAGACCACTGGTCGTGAACTTGGGGCAGTAGCTTAGCCTCAAGGCCTTGCCTCCCAAGTGGCTAAGGAGTCTTCATGGACCCCTTCATGGACCGTGGTCCACAACATTTGTCGTGAAGGTGGTCGTGAACTCTTAGGCAGTGTCTTGCCAAGGTTGGGCAGCCTTGGCCTCTTGGCTTTGGCTCGCCCTTTTGCCTTGGTACTTGCCCTTCCCATGCTCAACCAAACTCTCAATGGTCACCTAGGCTACTAGGTCTAATATGTACCTTCACGTTCAACCACTAAACTACTCATTCTAAGCATGTAAAGTCTCATCTACGACTCTATATCTCATACATCAAACCTTAGAACCCTAGTTTATGGATCTAGTTTGGTCTACTAGTTTCCAGGGTGTTACACAAATGACATTGCTAGAAACTCGTAGTGCCGTTAGAAGGTTCTAAACGTCGTCTTGGGCACATCCTCAGGCCTAATCCTCAACTGATGGTAACCAGACCTTAGATCAATCTTGGAGAAAACTGATGCACCTTACAATTGGTAAAAAAGATCATCTATTTGAGGCAATGGATACTTATTCCGAATGGTGACCCTATTCAATTGTCGATAATCTATACACATCCTCATACTACCATCCTTCTTCTTAACAAACAAAACTGGAGCACCCCATGGGGAAGCACTGAGATGAATAAATCCTTTATCAAGAAGCTCTTGAATTTGAACCTTAAGCTCTTTTAATTCCACCGGAGCCATGCGATATGGAGGGATGGAAATGGGACGAGTACGAGGTTCTAAATCAATGCAGAAATCTATATCTCTATCAGGAGGCATACCAGGCAAATCCATAGGAAACACTTCTCTAAATTCTGACACCATAGGAATAAACTCAATAGATGGAGTCTCCACCTCAACATCCCGAATATGAGCAAAATAAGCCAAACAATCCTGCCCTACTAGTTTCTGCCCAAATGGAGGATACTATCTTAACCTACTTAGGCTTGTACACACCTTCCGACTCTAACTTTTCCCTTCCGGGAATTTCTTGAGGTATAGACTTAGTATTACAATTAAGCACAGCATAATAGGGGAACAACTAAGTCATGCTTAAGATTATATCAAAGTCAGTCATATCCAAAATTGCCAAATCAGCCCAAGGGTGAAAACCCATAAACAAAATAGGACAAGCACGGTAGACATAGGTGACTATGAGAGACATCCCAACTGGGGTAGAAACATGGATTAGGGCATAAGTATATCACAAATCATAGCAAATGTTGAGGCAAATCGGACGGACACATTAGAATAAGTAGAACTCGGATCAAATAACACATTAGACATCCGGTCAGAGACACGAATAGTACCTACGATCATTGCGTCAGACGCCTCTATGTCGTTGTTTCCTTGAAAGGCGTAACACTAAGCCCTGTCATCATGACGGGCGGCTTCCCTTCCTGGTTGTACCGTACCTCTGCCTGCGTGTCCTCACTGATTTCCTCCTCGCCCACCTTGTGGATGCCCTCAACCAGTATTACCATTTCCCGTGGGTACCACTGCTCTAGTCTGCTGCTGCGCGGAATCCATCACGTATGGGTGGGGATAATCTCTCCTCATATCCATCAGGTTCTCCCCTGCTACCCACCAAAGGTGCGACTCCCTGGCTATCATGAATCAAATTATGAGGTGGAGTTCCCAAGTAATTACCTGTAGAGGCGGGCATAGTGGACTAAATTGTCCTGGCTGCAGGTGTTGGCCTACCTAAACCTCTAGAGTAAGATCCCTAAAAGTTTCCTAAATTTTTGACTTCCTTAGCCAATGCCTTGGCCTGACCGTCTTGCCTCACCCCCTCCACTTTTTTCACAAAGTCTATTACCTCATTGAAGCTTTTTCCTGCAGAGGTCATATGAACAGATAATACTTTCAACTCAGAATTTAGTCCCTTAATAAATAAACGGATCCTCTCTTCCTCAGTAGTCACCAGTTGAGTAGAATATCTAGACAAGGCATGGAACTTAGCCTCATAAGCAGCCACAGACATACCACCTTGTTCTAAAGCCATGAACTCATCCTACTTGCGATCCCTCAGAGTCCGAGGCACATACTTCTCTAAAAACAGGGCATGCAACTGGGTCCAAGTGAGTGGGGGTAAAACTGAAGATCTACATTTCACATAAGCTCTCCACCACTACTTGGCCTCACCTTGCAGCTAAAAAGTCACAAACTCAACCCCATGTTGATGGAAAATTCCCAACTTATGAAGCCTCTTATAGCAATCTAGGATGAACTCATATGCATCCTCACTCTCGGACCCATGGAACATAGGCGGTTTCAACTTCAAGAACTTAGTCAATATATGATGCTCATTACCAGTCATAACAGGACGCAACAAAGGACGGAAGAAATCATCATTACCTCCAATTCCACCCACTTTGGGGACAGTGATAGCAATAAGGGGATTGGTGGGAGTGTGAGTTGCTTGAACAGAGGGAAGCACTCCAGGAGCAACACCAATCCTTTCAAAAATGTCATGATCTGTTGAGCTAACACTAGGTCTAAAAAAGGAATACATGGAGTCTCAGCCTGCACTTCTTCCTCTTGTCCAACACTCTCTTCATTCTGAACCTCGATATTCTCTTCAACCTCTTCATGATGCGCAGGAGGGACCTCATTCCTGGGAGCATTTTCAATCGGCGCTCCATCCATAGTAGGCGCCACCCTTCCTTGCCCTCTACCCCTAGCTCTTCCTCTACCCTTGCCTTGATCGCGACCTCTCGCTGCAGATTCCTCAGCTGGATCATTGACGGGAGCTACGGGCCTGACGTCGTTGAACCTAGTGTTAACCATCTGCGGATTGAAGAGTGAAGGAGTTTAGATACCAATTTGTATCGGCGGATACAAAATGGAATCAAGTTATAGCACGAAAGGAGACGAAAGAAGACAGAGAGATTTCATAAAGTCCTATAGCCTCTCAAAGAAAAGTACAGATGTCTCTGTACCATTCCGCAAGACTCTACTGGACTCATTTTGGTACATCGAGATCAAGAACCTAGGGCTCTAATACCAACTTTGTCACGACCCAGACCATCGTGATTGGCACCCACACTAACCCTCCGATGGGAGAACCAACTTAATCAAAATACTAAAGCATTTAAAGATACGGAAGAAGGCTTAAATGCTAAGGAAAAGATAGGGAGTTCCCATATACTCCAACAATTTTGAAACAAATATTTTACTTATCAGTTTAAGGTGTTAAATATTTAGGTGTGCTTTTTTATATTATACATTTAATCTTCCTTAAATAATTTAAATCGTAGCCCCGTATATTCAATTTAATTATCTTATTGCCCTTCTTCCTATCCAGTTCCATTTCAATTCCAGCCTTGCATATTCAATTTCATGTAAATTTTATTCACTTGTTCATTTCAATTTTAGCCTATTTTATTTCAATTTCAGAGTATCATATTTCATTTAATCTGAGTCGTCCATCTTCATCGATCTTACACCACATATCAATCCTAGCCGCTAATCTGCCTAATCTAACGGTTGTAATCAAACATCCAACACCTTCCTATTTTAATACACCAAAAACCCTAATAAAAAAATTATTTTTCTTCCCCCCTATAGATTAGCTGCCTCTCTCAATTTCGTCTGTCACCGGCAAAAATCACCACCAAGCCACCGTTCCTCCTTCTTTCCCTAATGGTTGGCGAGACCCCGGTCGACCCCCTCTTCTCTTGTCCTCTTTTTGGTTCCGGCGAGGCCACCATGATAGTCGCCTCTCTCCTATCCAATTTTCATCGTGAAACCATTGCACCCCACCCCTATACTCTTCTCTCTCCCGTGCTCCAACAAAAACTGGTGGACCAATTCATCAGTCGTTGGTGAAGGCAGCGACCACCATGACAATCATCGCCTCTCCCTCCATTATTTCCCATCTCTCTTCTTCAGCGAGCCACTGCGACAAGCAGCCACACAGCCTGCTACATTACAGCAAGGCAACCGTGAACTCTGGCGCCTCCAGTCGACCCCTCATTATTCTTCTCTCATTTGCGCAGGTGATAGTAGTTAGCAACCATGAGAACGAAGACAATAGCAGCAAGGAGGCAGTAGCCCTGGCGAACCACCATTGAAACCTTTATTTCTCTGCTGCTACGGCATCTCTGGCAAGGACTTCACGCTGCTGAATTTGTCCTTTCTCCTCTCTTCTCTGGTAGGCGTGCTCCAACAAAGTAGTCACTCCGTTCAACAATGGAGTAGTAACGGTGAGGGTGAGTAGCACTCGGACAAGGTGTGGTCGGCACAAATCTTGGAGGATTTGGGTTCGTTTAAGATGGTTCTTAACAAATTCGGGTTAGTCCTTTGATTACTTTTATGAAATCTTATCGCATGCCTGCTCTATGTGAATAGTCAATAATCGCTCGGAATGTCGTTTCTAGTACGAACTACTACTTGTAATTTTTTTATCATGCTAGACTTGTTCCTTTATTCCTTGTTAAGATGTTGTTGTAATTGTTGAATATTATAACCATGTAACTCAATGGTGTATGAGCTTACTTATGGGTTAATTTGATTCGATTGATTGACTTATTTTTTGGTGATATTAATCCAAATCATGTATTGAATTGTTTTTTTCATTTTAATTAGCAGTTTATTTTATATATATATGGTGGTATACTGGTTTGATTTTGCAGAGAATTAAAGGTAATTCTTTCTACCCACGGATTGATCGTGTTACTTCATTTAGCATTTCTGCCCATTAGTTGCATTGTTATGCTACTTTATTTGATTTTATGAAGTTCTATAATTTATGGAGTTATGGTAACTTTATATCCTTCCTTTTATAATTCAAATGTTGTTTATTAGGTTTAACTTTAGTAATTTTTAGTCGAATCTCATACCTGCTTACTTACTGATTTAGTTGTTTTATTATTTATTTATTATTATTACTTTACTCATTTAATTATGGTAATAATTGATTCTCCTTCCTTCTGCTCTTGAACTTATTCACTATATGAAGTGACCCGTCTTCATTCTTAAAGGTGGGAACGATAGCAAATACTTTCATATACATAAAAAAAAACTATAAGTGGTTCTTATATTGAAAGGTCTTTCTTTGATTTCGGTGGCTTGGTTCAAGTTAGTTTGCATCATATGTTATTTAACATCGCATTAGTTTAAATATAATGTATAAAGGAATCATCATGATCACTTCTCATTCTCTTTCTCCCTCTATGAGGTGATATCCGTTGTTTTCATTATTTGTTTGCCTCTAAATTAGTTTTGTGTATTCTGCCCATATATTTACCCATAAAAAATAATCTTGTTCTTGTGTATATATATATATATGTGTGTGTGTGTGTGTGTGTGTGTATATATACTATGGTTTGCCTTTTCTGTGTCTTTTATAGCGTTCCTATAGCGACCCCAAGTCATTCATGACTTGCTGGGACAGACAGTTCGGTCACCTGGTTGTTCGTTTGGTTATTGCGCGAGTTTTAGTGTTTTTGGAGCTTATGAACCTTGAACGATCATTTTCGATCAAAGGTTCAAGAAGATGACATCGGAATCCAATTTTGATGATTCCATCAGCTCCGAAAGGGTCATTTTAATCTAGTAGCATGGTTGTCATGGCTCCCGAGGTTTTTACTGTGAGTCGGTGGTGCGATAAGGTGTTTTAACTTTAAGTTTAAGCCTTAGTTTGACTTTAGTCAACATTTTGAGTAAACGCGCTCGAATGAGAATTTCGTCAGTGCGGTTAGATCTGGATTGTCGAGTTTGGTCTAGACTGACCCTTCGTTCGTGTCCCGGGGTTTTTAATATTTTTCTGAGCCCTTTTTGTGGTTTTTGACAAAATGGCGGTTGGGTATGGGACCCACTTCTTCTCAATATGACCTCGTATGGAAATTTTGACTGCGTCATTGAGTCTGGAATATCAATTTTTGTATGGCTGCATATTTCTTTTGCATGCACTGGATTCCAAACTAGTTCGGAGCACCCCGTCGAGGTTTTTTAGTTTTCGATAAATAGGCTGAAATCTGGTGTATGTAGTGCAGAAAAATCAGCACCTTTTCCAAACCTAAAAACCTCATATCTCCCTCATCGCCCAACCAAATTAGGTGATTCGAAGTGCGAAAGCTTCATTTTTTCGGTGTCTTCGCTTTGGACTGACCGGAAGTTGTCGGGTGTACTTCGTTCAAGGTAATTAAGCGATAAACCTGACTATTGTAAGCTTTTTCGAGTTCTTATTTTTGACTTTCTTGAATTGGTGATATCTTGCTCATTTTAGCTCAATTTTTGGTGATTCAAAGTCCCACGTGTTGAGAAATATCGAGGCTACATTGTGGAGTGTTCAAGGAGTTATGGGCACCATTTGATTCCTGTATATTCCGAGTTTAGACTGTTGCATCATTTCTTTTAAGTAGATTGAAGTGTAGTTTTCTTTCATATTGGGTTTTGGTACATTTTGACCATCGAATTGTGTTCCATTTTGGAACACAAGTTCGGGGTACTGTTTTGGATCTCTTAGCAGAGTCAAATTCAGACAGTTCGGTGTTGGTCCCACGATTCCTATTTTGACTCCAAAATTGACCTATCTCTGTTTGTTGTGATTTTGGTGTCTAAAAGACCGACTAACGTTTTGATCCTATATTTGATAGCAGGACAATGTTCAAAGGTCGTTCGGGAAGGAAAAGCTCTGGCAAAGTAATTTGGAGCGCGCGCGGTCGGCCTAAAGGTAGGCTATGACTTCCTTTCTACTCCCTCCGTCCCATTTTATGTGGCACCATTTCCTTTTTGGTCAGTCCCAAAAAGAATGTCACATTTCCTTATATGGTAAGTATTTAAAGGTACAATTCCTCTTATACCCTTGTTGGTCCCACTTAATCTTAAATATAGTACTCCAATATATTTTTGAGGAGAGAGAAAAGTTAGTCTACTTTTTAATAGGACTATTTTTTGAAGGGCAATTTGGTAAATATTTCAAAGTCTTTATTTATTTCTTAAACTCCGTGCCCGGTCAAATGTTGCCATATAAAATGGGAAGGAAGGAGTATTAAATTGAGCTTAATTGTGTAAATGTCGATTGGAGTGAATTGGGGGTGGGTACCAGTTTTCTACTTTACTTTGATTAGATACCTTATGTTAGGATTGATTGGCCATTTTCGGGTATAGTACTAGAGTTGCATGCTTATGTGCAAAATGCTATTGTATGCTTGTATGTTATGTGTTGTATGCTTTGTTCATCCTTAACTGTAAGTATGATGTCCTTAGTCTAGGTTAGGCTAACATAGCCTTAAACTTACGACCCGTGTGGGCTGGATAGCCTTTAGTTTCCTCCGACGTCATTTGGATGACTTAGCTCCTTGTAGACTGGAGTAGCAGACTTGAGTCTGATAGTTTGAGCCTTAGATTAGGCGTTATCGTTGCTTGCTGCACTTCTGTATCTTCTCCCTCTAATTCTGCAGTTCTGACGCGTTCTCGACGGTTCGCTACATCACTAGAGGCGTGGGATTTAGATACTATAGGCTTGGAGCTTATCCTGTGATTTCTTAGAGTTGAAGGCGTTCCGCGATGGTTGTTGTTAGATTGGATCCTATTGGAGATACTATCACCCTCGGGGTCATTCTTTCTAGTTTGGTTGGGAGCGTATCACTGGCTGGGTAGACTCGGTGATTTCGGCGATCGCCCCCAGGCCTCTCTTTCTAGGGGCTGGGAGTGTGCTGCTGGCTGGGTGTCCCTGGGTCGCTCTTTCTAGCTGAGATGGGAGCTAACTACATGGTAGGATGACTCGCGGTATCTACCTCACCTATGGGTCCCTCTTTCTAGCTAGGATGGGAGTGGACTGTCTGGTTGGGTTCCCCTTGGGGTCACTCTTTCTAGCTGGGCTGGGAGTGCACTGTTGGCATAGTAGAGTCTGATGGATTATCTTGGTTACTTTAGGCTGGGAGCCCGGTTTTCTTCTTTCTCAGTAGACTTAGTTATTTTGTGTACCTATCGAGCTAATTGGGGTCCGTTCAGGTTTTATTTAAACTTGCACACGAGTGTACCTTCTAGGCTTATTAGGGTCCAGTTAGGTTTAGTTTAGTTGTACTTAGTTTATATCTGTTATGCTCGTGTGCTTTCTTTTCATATCCGTTTTGACCTCTCTGTGTCTAGATTATAACATTTCTTATTGTTTTTACCTATTTTGCTCAGTTGGCCTTTGATGCCTACTGAGTACCTATTGCTTTCGTACTCATGCTACACTTTGTATCTATTTTGTGATGCAGGTGCAGTACCAGTTACCAGCGGTGATTAGTTCCAGCCTTCTTTTGCAGCTATGATTTGGAGACGAGGGTGAGCACTTGCCATTTTTGGGTTTCTCATGTCTCCTTCTTTTGTTTTAGCTAGTCTTGTTGCGTTGAGACAAGCTTTGTCGTGGTCCACTTTTGTGACTTGTACTCTTTATTAGACAGCTTTGTACTCGTGACTTCACGGTTCTGGGAGGGATTTCTGTATATATTTCTTTTGGTTTTCTTCCGCCTTGTTGTCATTGTTTAGTTTATTATTTTCGCTAGTTTCTACCCTTACGCTCAATAATTGATGCTCCGAGTTTGAGTTGGCTTACCTACTGATTAACGTTTCAAGGACATTTCATCCAATTCTAAGTGTCAATGATCGTTAGTCAGTATAAAACCCAACTAAATGAGTTGGGGTCGAATCTCACAGGGAGCAGATGTGTTTGAGATTCAATAAAAAAATGTGAACATGGTCAAATCAGCCATAGGAATGGACATTATCGAGTAAAAACATAATTCAAATCAGGGGATGACACGAATGTCAAATAAGGGGGTTTTGGTTTTAATTATCAAGTACAACATTGACAAACAATATGAAATAACAATAATGATACGGGTTCTTGGAATGTGATTCAATTATAGGCGATTATAGACAAATGGGTAATTGCAACTTTTAGGAAATAGTTGTTTATTACTGAATAAGCTAGACTACAGAGGAGGTAAACTTTCTCTCGAACAATTTACCCTGAATCAAGTCGATATCTCTCGAACATCAACAAGCAAGCAAAATAAGAACAGCTTACACCTTAGTCCATTCACTCTCTCGAGCTGAATGTGTGGAACTGGGTTTTGGATTCACTCTCTCGAGCTGAATCCATGTCAACCCAATACCCACTGACCATCAATCAATAAGCTTAGTTTTAAAACCTCTCTCTTGAGCAAGCTAAAAACACAAGCGTAGAACTGCATTTGCAACTACAATTCTTAAATTAAACTACAATTACTGATTGAACTTACTTCTAAACAACATTTAAACTCACAATTAGCAATACCCATAAACTAAATCTGCCCATAATCACATAATCACACCCCAAGAATTGGGGTTTTAGGTAGACATCATAAAAAGATAAATATCGTTACCAAATTGTGTTTCCATCAACTATGTAAGATTGATTTCCTTCTTACAATGGTCCAATTCGAAGAATCTCAAAGACCCATTTCCAATTTCTCAAAAGTGAAAAACTTCAATTCTTCAAAGCTAAGGAAAAACTAGAGAAAACTTTTCTCAATACTCAGAATAATAATTACAGATACTCTTTAGAATGAATAATCCTAAATTCATCCTCCCATAATAATTGTTCAAAACTATATTTATAGTTGCCAAAAATATGTTGTGAAGGACCACTCGGCGCAGTAAGTCGGGCTCGCCGATCCACTTAGCGATCCACCCTTTGGTCACTTCCATCGCCCTTCTGCCTTAGCCTTCAGCATCCTCAAGGTCTGTAACTTTGGGCAATCTAACACTACATCGCGGAACCACTCGATGATTCACCGACTACTCCTTTCTCTCGCCAACTTGGTTCTTTCCTTTAGGGTTTGGCACACTGGAACTTTAGGCGGACAAGCAGCCATTCGGCGACTCGCCAAATGGACTTGGCGATCACCAGACTTGCTTTTCTTCATTCTTTCAACTCGCTTTATTCCTTTTTGCAAATTAGTGTTCTTGCTTTATTCCTCAATCCATATACTTGGAAATCAAGGATTTTACATCAGTTATTGGCACAAAATAAGCATTTGAGGACACTAAATCATTGTAAATAAAGCCTTATATGAGTCCAAATCATGGACTCATCAACACCCCCAACTTAAACTTTTGCTTGTCCTTAAGTACAACTCAAGTGCAGCAGTTCAAAAAGGTTGTCTCAAACAGTGCTACACAAGACTCAATTATGAATGCACGCAACAAGACTCAACTTACTTATGCAATGATCAATTGTGCACTAAAAGATTCAAGTTGTGACTCACCATTACCAAAGATTCTCAAGTTCATAATACTTGCTTCAAATTCAAGTTCAAGCTCAACAAAGATACTCAAATGCCCTCACACAAAGAATGATTCCATCTTCACACAAAATGGTTCAACCCTTACAAAGATGAACACATGCATGACTTCACTTATATAGTTCCGGAATCACATGTAACTCTCACACTCACAAAGATGAACACATGCATGACTTCACCCATAGGTTTGCCCTTATTTTCCAATCAACACTCACTTCAGCTCACTCAAGATAAAAAGGTCTTTCCAAGGCTTGTAACGAGGTTGAGTGTAAAGGTATGGTCATTTAGGCTCAGTGGCTGCTATCCCCAGGAAATGTGGTATGGAAATCACTTTCTTTCCTTTTCTTCAACATTCTCACTCATGCTCAAAATTCACCCCGTTATTCTCTTTTCATGGAAAATCGGACACCACATTTCTTTTGCACTTTCATAACTTTATTTCTCAACTCTTTTATTCTTCTTTTCTTTTTCTTTTTTTTTTTGTATGGAGGGGTTCCATCTTTTTCACAACTACGGATCAAAGGGGGACTTCTTTGCACTTCTTGATTTGCCTTCTCCTCTCACCACACCCCCAACTTAGGCTTTTGGCCTAAGTTGGCTATTCAAACAAACCACATTTCATGAGGATTATGGGTGAATGGATCGAGAGGGGTCACAATTGCATCAAGTTTGTTCCAAGAAAAAGGGTAAGGCTCAAAGGGTGTTCAAGTAAAGTTCACACATTCACAAGGTTGGCCACAAAAGAGGTATAATGTCAAATTGTTTCACTCTTTAAAAAATTTTCCTAAGATCATTTCAAGAGCTTGCATCACTTAGTCAATTGGACCAACGGAGCAAATTCTAGGTTTCATTACACATGGTTCACGGTAAGCTCACACACAAGGCATTCACACTAATATCAAACAAGACTCCACACTTTCGCTAGTGTGCAATATTCATCACAAGAGACTCAATTTGATAATCGGCTGCACATTTATTTTCGTTCAATTGAGAGCACTATTCAATTCATAGGTATTGATCATAACCGATACTCAAATTTGCACAAGAACAACCATAATTAAATACACAAGAGGTAGCAAAAATTTTCAGAAGGGTTCGAAAACCATTTGCAATTAAAATGAGGAGCCACAAGCTCAAACATCCACAAAAATTGCCAAAACACAATTTATAGCACAAAACCCAATATATAAAAAAAAGGCATAATCACAAGAGGTACGTATGGAAATACCACACTCCACCACAAACAAAAGGCAATTTGTCCTCAAATGCAATAAAAACACTAAAAATCAATAAAAATGATAGAGAGGGAGGTAAATAAGGGTCCTGTCTACACAGTCGCTCCATCTATCAAGGCATCAGTGCCCGATGTCACATCAGCACTGCTAACACCACTAGAGTCAGCCAATAGAGTGTCTGCTAAAGAGATCAGCACAACTTACTCTACCATGGCCTCCTCAATCTCTGTAAGGCCCTCATAAGAAGCCTCCTCATCAACACCAAGCTGCTCTTCATCAGTCTCAGCCTCAAAATCGGAAGTAGCTACCTCCTCGGTTCGAACCTCATCTCCGGTGGTAGCCGGAGGCACATCTAGATCAACTGGCATATCAGCAATCTCCACCGTCCCAAAAATCATCAACGTGTCAGTGGACTTTAGCCTTTAGAGTCGTCACCTCCTCAGTGTCCCCTTGGCCACACTCGCACACCGCTATCCTTACCGCAAGGGGATCAATAGTCAAACTCAGGGGTGTAGCAGCATCAACAAGGGCCCTCTCGATCATGCCAGGAATGGTGGCCTTAAGACTGGAGGGGCGCTTATTAGCAAAATGGACTAGTTGCCCCATCCGTAGTAATGACCCTGGATGGGCGGAGGTTTGGGAAGTAGCAGCAGCAGAGGCACTAGACCTAGGAGGCAAAGGGGATATAGAGGAACTACGTGTCATGGAAGGGGCAATGTTATATGTACCTGAAGGCCTAGGGGCAAGAGTAGGCAAAGGTGCCTCTGCAGGTAATGCATCAGTATCCATAACCGGGGATATATCCACTGGGGCTGCCTTATTCTTCTCTGCGTCATCCTTTAAGTACTCTGCCTCAATCCTCTCGATGTCGATACAGAAGGTGGGAATCACTTCCACATCCTTCTTCTGATCTCCAGGCACTCGAGCTCATCTGCGTAACTCGGTGATCAGCACCGAAAAGGGAGGGAAGTTTGGTGTTGCTTGTCCCTCATGACCATCTCCTATGCAATGATCATGCCCAAATTTATGCGCTTCTTTGCAATTATCGACCCAAGATAGGCTGCCTTTGTGTGACGGAGGATGGACTCATTCTGTGATGGCATAATGGTGCTACTGATTAAGCCAAACCAGTACCTCGCTGCCACGTGGAGGTCTTTCTTCTTAATTTGCATTCCAACTTCGATCCATCTAGGGGTATCATCAGATAGGAGAGGAGCTAACCAGCTTTTCATAATCTCGAAGGACCTAGTATTGAACATGTACTGGTAGTCATCTGCAATATTGTCCGTGCATTCCAATACAGCATTTATATCACTGTGGTCACATTTTACCTTCTTCCCCCTGACAACTACGTAGTCTACCAGCTTGAAGGTTGCAGCTTTTTTCTTTCCCCGTGGTATCAAGGCCCCATATGCAGTATAAAACTCCCGGACCCAACTAGGAATATAGTAACCTAGGGTTTAGGGAATATCTTGAACTTGCGGGCCTTTATGGTACGCCATATCTCCGGGTATCGGTTTATTACTCTATCCATCGATAACAACTTTTCCTAAATAATTGTCCTTAGCCCATCAGTCTTCAGTCTATTCATAGATCGGGGAGGAGGACCCTGTGCAGCTGGTGCTGGGACCATAGACCGTGCCAGAGTAGGAGGAGTAGTGGTGGCCTGGTGAGTCTTGATCCTAGACGGATTGTTCAACCTCTTGGAACGCAGCTCTACTCTCTTGGCTAATAGTAGCTCATCTTCACACTCAGAAGTTGCAGCCTGATGGTCCTTGTGCTCACCCTCACTCTCAAAAGTGGTGAAGTGAGTGGCATAGACTTCGTCACTGCCGGAGCTGGTCTTTGGTGACACAGGAGCAGGTGCTTGCCCTTCCATTTCCCTTCCCACCGATGGTGGGAAGTTTGGTAGATCTTTCCCTGGATGCAGTTGTATCCTCGTTGATTGTGATTCCCTTAGCCCTCTTGCGGGGCGGCATGTCTCTACCTGCCACTTTTGGTCTAAACATATCTACAAATACATCATAGAAAGTTAGGAACAGTTTAAGCAAAGTTGCAGAAAAATAGCATGCACACAGACTCGCCGAATCGAATGGCGAGTTCGCCGAATCACCTTAGCGAGCCAGATTGGGCTCTCCGAAAGGATTGGCTCAAAAATTTCCAGAAAAATTGGCATGTCGGCAATGAGAAGTGCCTTTCAGTGAATCACCAATAGCATTCGACGAGCACAGACAAGCCCACCGAAAGTTACAGTGTATTTAAAGGGTTAGGGGCACAAAACGGGCGATCAAAGAAGACTTTTAGCGAGTCGCCGAGTGCACTCAGCGAACTCAGGCTTCTCGCCGAAAGTTACAGAACCAAAACTCAACATTTCACAAAATTAAAGGCTATCAAAGGGGGATTCGGCAAACCGCCGAGTGGTTCGGTGAGCTCGACTCAACTCACCAAACTTCCCAACATGCCTACTTTCAACCCCGACTTCAAAAATCAACCCCAAAGCCCCCGAAAACAAAATCAAATCATACACTAACTCAATTAGACTCAGACCCATAAGACCCATGCCCCCGGGGTACTCAGACTTCTCCCGGTTTGGCCAAAATTGGCCATTTGACAACTTAAGCCCTTAATAATGATGTCAAATGCTCCATCATCAAGCAAGGTACGTCATTTAGCACAATTATGGGTTACTTAGACTTCACCCGACTAGACCCAATAACAATTTAGCACAACACAACAATTTAGATCAATTTTAAAGCACGAAATTTAGGGAATCAACAATATTGGCAATTTAGGCAAGATTTCAAATTTAAAACGGGCAAACAAGCACACAAACATAGACTCAGAGAGGCCCAGCACACAGCACTAAGATCAAAACTATTGCAGTTGAGTAAAAACTGCTAAATACAAGTTCGAGGTTCGGAAAACCAACCTTTAAGTCGAATACGAGATTTGAAATGCTAGGCGGCAAAGATTTCCAACTCCAAACACACAATTGCCGACTAACGGGCGGTAAAAATGCGAAAATATAGAAAAATATAGTGCGGGTGTGATCTTGGGAAGTTAAAAAGTGAGAGAATGTGAAAGAGTATGAAATTTTAAACCTTTGGCCTTTAAAAATTGTCCCGTTCTTGCCCTTTCGGTGACATTAATTTTGCTCGCCGAGTGGCACTTACCTCGCCGAGTTTTACTAGACCTCCAATTAATGTGGGGGTCCAAACGGCGAATAATATCGGGATCAATGACCTGTTCGGTGATGCACCGATGTGTCCATGGGTACGCCAAGTTTTATAGACTCTAACCTTATAATTTCTTGAGTCCAACGGCGGTCCAAGTCGGGCTCGTCAACCGTTTTGGCGAGTCACTGACTGGGCCTTTCTCTCGCCAGCTTGCACTTTTCAAACACATTTACACTTCAACCTGCAAAATCAACAAATGATTATTTCAAAAACAAATGAAAAGCAAATAAAACTTGGGTTGCTTCCCAAGAAGCGCCTTAGTTAACGTCGTGGCACGACGCAAGTCCCCACTCAATTTTGACTCATGAGGTTTGCCCTAGTGTCACTAGGCAGTCCCTCGTTTCGTTTTGGTAGAGACGAGATAACATAAGACCCATTTGGGTCTCCAGTAGCTGAATAGATATGGATTGAGAAGTAGTCATCTGATTCAGCATTGAGACATTCTCTTTTCTTTTTCAACATTCTTTTGTGTTCTTCGACTTTATGGAGAATGAGTGAGAGTATCTCTTCTACTTGTCCACCTTCGTACTCCTTGGGCTTTATACGATCGTGAGGGGGAATGTACCGATCTTTCTTTTGGTACGGTACTTCAAATTCCATAATCTTTCTGGCCAGGAGGTCTAGCTGAGTCAATAGTATGGCCAAGACCTGGTCATTCTCTGTCTCCTTGTTGGTCTTAGTCATGTGATCAAGGATTAGGCTGTTATTGCATAGGGTAGTCGTGTGAGACCACCTGGAGAAATTTGGTCAACCACTCATCTGTTCTCAGGACCAAAACTTCTATAGAAGCAGTCCAGTAGCATTTTATCTGATATTGGGCATTACAACAATAGTGTCTTAAATCTCAGTCACAACTCATGGATGGCCTCACCCTCCAATTTCATGAAACTTAGGATGTCATCCCTCATAATCATCATTTTTTATGAAGGGTGGTTCACTTGGTTATGGTTGCTACAAGATATGCTCCTTTCTTCTGTTCTAAGCAATCAACATGCAAACCAAAATTGAAAGTAAGTAGATTCAACTACGACTAAGAAGAACAAAATTCAACTTCACAAAAAAATTACCAAACAACACCACTACCCGGCAGCGGCGCCATTTTGATTAACGTTTCAATGATACTTCATCCAATTCTAAGTTTCAATAATCGCTAGTTAGTATAAAACCCAACTAAATGAGTTGGGGTCGAATCCCACAGGGATCAGTACGTGTTTGAGATTCAATAGCAAAATATGAACATGGTCAAATCAGCCACATGAATAGACATTATCAAATAAAAACATAATTCAAATCAGGGGATGACATAAGTTTCAAATTAGGGGTTTTGGTTTTAATTATCAACTACAACAGTGGCAAACAATATGAAATAACAAAAATGAGACGGGTTCTTGGGATGTGATTCGATTATAGGCTATTATAGACAAATGGGTAACTGCAATTGTTAGGAAATAGATGTATCTAAGTGAGTAAGCTAGACTATATAGGGGGTAAACTTTCTCTCAAACAATTTACCCCGTATCAAGTTGATTTCTTTCGAACATCAACAAGCAAGCAAAATAAGAACAACCCACACCTTAGTTCATTCACTCTCTCGAGCTAAATGTGTGGAACTGGGTTTAGGATTCATTCTCTCGAGCTGAATCAATGTCAACCCAATACCCACTGACCATCAATCAATAAGCTTAGTTTTAAAACCTCTCTCTCGAGCAAGCCAAAAACACAAGGGTAGAAATGCATTTGCAACTACAATTCTTAAATTAAACCATAATTATTGATTGATCTCACTTCTAAAAAAGATTTAAACTAATAATTAGCAATACCCATAAACTAAATCAGCTCATAATCACACCCCAAGAATTGGAGTTTTAGCTAGACATCATAAAAAGATAAAAATCATTACCGAATTAAGTTTCCATCAACTGGGTAAGATTGATTTCATTCTTACAATGGTCCAATTCGAAGAATCTCAAAGACCCATTTCCAATTTCTCAAAAGTGAAAAACTTCAATTCTTCAAAGCTAAGGAAAAACTAGAGAAAACTTTTCTCAATACTCAGAATAATAATTACAGATACTCTTCATAATGAATAATCCTATATTCATCCTCCTGTAATAATTGTTCAAAACTATATTTATAGTTGCCAAAAATATGTTGCGAAGGTCCACTCGACGCAGTAAGTCGGGCTCGCCGATCCACTTGGCGATCTGCCCTTTGGTCACTTCCATCGCCCATCTGCCTTGGCCTTCAGTATCCTCAAGGTCTGTAACTTTGGGTGATCCAACACTGCATCGCGGAACCACTTGACGATTCGCCGACTGCTCCTTTTTCTTACCAACTTGGTTCTTTACTTCAGGACTTGGCACACTGGAACTTTAGGCGGTCAAGCAGCCATTCGATGACTCGCCAAATGGAATTGGCGATCACTAGGCTTGATTTTCTTCATTCTTTCAGCTTGCTTTGCTCCTTTTTGCAAATTAGTGTCCTTGCTTTGTTGCTCAATCCATATACTTGGAAATCAAGAATTTTACATCAGTTATTGGCACAAAATAAACATTTCAGGACATTAAATCATTGTAAATAAATCCATAAATGAGTCCAAATCTCGAACTCATCACCTATTGGTGCGGTATAGTAGGTGCCATCATGACTCGAGAAATCGGATAGTGACAAGTTGGTATCAGAGCCCTAGGTTCACCGGTCTCAGTTGTACAGAGCTAGCACCTAATAGAGTCCTATGAATAGACGCGATGACGTTCGTGTTTTACCTTTAGGAGGCTATAGAGTGTCTTAAGGAAATTTCTCTAATTTGTTCCATATCGTGCATCATGTCTATTAATAGTTCCTTAAAATTTCTCTTGTTTCATTCTTTTTCACATGATGGCTCGTACGCGTGGTGGATCGTCACGGGGTAGGAGTCGACCTCCTATGTTGGCTCGGGCACCAGCACCAACCCAGGAGAGGGATGAGGATCCAGAGCCAATAGCCGACCCTCCAGTAGCTCATATACCAGCCCCGCCGATGGGGCCAGGGCCAGCCAAGCCGCCACCCAGACTATTTCTGACTCCAGATCTCCAGGCCACTATAGCACAACTCTAGGTGTGCTGGGGGTATGCAGCAGCCACCCGCCCTAGCTACACCAACACCAGTACCGCAGGATCAACCTATAATGAGGGCACCTCAGGTCCAGCTACCACCTGAGGAAGTACAGCCCTTGGCAGCGAATAGACCTATGTCGTTCGAGGACCAGAAGATGCTTGGTGTGTTTCTCAGGTTGACACCACCAAGGTTTTCTAGGGATGTGGTTGAGGATGCCCACGAGTTTCTTACTACTTGCCGTGAGAGGCTTTGCAATTTGGGCCTAGTGGAGTCTAGATGGGCCAACTTCATCGCTTACTAGCTAGATGGGCCAGCCAGGCAGTGATGGTGCACATTCATTCAGACCAGACCATTCGGGTATCCACCGGTGTCATAGGATGAGTTTTCTAAGGCCTTCTTGGCCAAACTTATCCCTCGTCAGAGACCACCTCAGGGAACAGTTCTGCAGGTTGGAGAAGGGCTCCATGTCAGTTGTAGAGTACGAGACTAGGTTCCACAAGCTCTCCTATCATGCAGAGATGATATTACCTACAGAGGAGAAGAGGGTTAGGTGCTTTGTCTGTGGGTTGAGATTACAGCTTTGGCTTGAGACCTAGTCCTTGGTTTCTGATGGTCGATCCTTTTTAGACGTGGTTGACCATGCCAGTACTATGGAGCATCTTTGTTCCAAGGCCCAAGGGAGCATCGAGAAGAGGGCTAGGCATGAGAGCAACAACAGTGACTCATGTCCCAGGTCTAGGGATTATCATGACAGGACCGGATGACGGATTCGACAGGGTCAGTCTAGCAGGCCTACGTAAGACTCTCTTCAGGCATCAGATGGTGGTCGGAGTAAGGCCAGTTCGAGTTAGGGTCGTGAGGTGTTTCGATGGGGTTCTTCAGGCCATGATTGTCATTCTTTTGGGAGTCTCCCTTGGTAGGGTTGCTTCGAGTGTGGTGAAATGGGTCATTGGGGCAGGGACTACCCTCAGCATAGTCAGATTGCTCCCGCTCCTTAGAAAGCTCCCCCAGCTTTACCAGCACCTATAGCTAGAAGTCGTGGTAAGGGTTAGGACCGTAGAGGTTGTCATCAGGGTACACGGGGTGGTCCGGAAAGAGGCAGGTCAGGTGGTAGGCTTGATGGTCAGGGCAGAGGCAGACATGACCATTTCTATGCAGCTCCAGCGAGGGCGGAGGCTGAGGCATCAGACAATGTTATCACATGTATGATTCTTTTATGCCAACAGCCTGCCTTGGCTTTATTTGATTCGGGATCTACTTTTTCGTACGTTTTTATTTACTATGCCTCTTGCTTGAGTATGAGTTCTGAGCCTCTGGTAGTGTCCTTGCATGTGTCGACCCCCGTGGGTGAGTCTTTAGTAGTGGATAAGGTATTTCAATCTTGCTTAGTTACAATCCAGGGGCGTGACACACGGGCTGACCTTATATTTCTTGACATGGTTGATTTCGATGTGATTCTGGTCATGGACTGGTTATCCCCTTATCGCGCTATTTTAGATTGCTTGTCTAAGACTGTTAGCTTAGCCAGTCCTGGTATTCCCCCGATGGTGTGACAGGGCTCTCTTGATGACGCGCGTGTTACGGTCTTATCTTGATTCATTCGTCATAGTCTTCATTAATGAAATTTTGATATACTCGCGGAGTAGGGGTGATCATGAGTAGCATTTGAGAGTTGTTCTCCAGACTTTGAGAGATCAGCCACTTTATGCCAAGTTTTCGAAGTGCCAATTTTGTTTAGACTCTGTAGCTTTCTTGGGGCACGTTGTATCCAAGAAGGGCATTATGGTAGATCTGGCGAAGATTGAGGTTATTCGTGATTTGGCTAGGCCTACCTCAGCTACTAAGATTTGGAGCTTCGTCGGACTAGCAGGCTACTACAGACGGTTTGTGGAGGGTTTCTCTACCTTGGCAGCAAATCTAACCCGATTGACTCGTGTTGATGTTCCTTTTATTTGGTCGAGGAGTGTGAGGAGAGCTTTTTGAAGCTCAAGGAGTTATTGATCACCGCTGCTATATTGACTCTTTCAATTGAGGGCGAGGGCTTCACTATTTATTGTGACGCATCTGGCGTTGGTTTGGGTTGTGTATTGATGTAGCAGGGTTGGGTTATTGCTTATGCGTCGAGGTAGATTAGGCTTCATGAGCGCAACTACCTCACCCATGACTTGGAGTTGGCAGCAGTAGTTTTCGCGCCTAAGATTTTGGAGGCACTACCTGTATGGAGTTCGATGTGAGATCTATACCGATCACAGGAGTATTCAGTACATCATGAGCCAGAGGGACCTTAATTTGAGGCAGCGTTATTGGATTGAGCTCCTGAAGGACTACGACCTTTTTATTCTCTATCATCCGGGCAAGGAGAATGTGCTAGCGGACGCCTTGAGCCGGAAGGCGGTGAGTATGGGTAATGTAGCCTTCTTATCTATTGAGGAGCGACCCTTGGCTTTGGACATTCAGTTCTTAGCCAATATCATGGTTCGGTTGGATATCTCAGATTCTAGACGCGTCTTGGCCTATATGGGAGTCCAGTCTTCTTTGGTTGATAGGATCCGTGGTTTCTAGTTTGAAGATGAGGCCTTGGTGGCCCTTAAAGATCGAGTGTTAGCGGGTGATAGTGGTCAGGCTACTTTAGATCCTAATAGAGTGTTGAGATTCGTCGGCCGCATCTGTGTTTCGAGAGTTGGGGATTTGATACGTTTGATACTTTGTGAGGTCCATGAGTCTAGATACTCTATCCATCCGGGCATAGCGAAGATGTATCGTGATTTGAGGCAGCATTACTCATGGAGTGGCATGAGGAGAGATATTGCTGACTTTGTTTCATGTTGCTTGTGTTGCCAGCAGGTAAAGGCCTAGCATTTGAGGCATGGTGGTGAGTTTCAGAGATTACCCATTTCAGAGTGGAAGTGGGATCGCATTACTATGGATTTTGTGGCTGGCCTACCGCGGACTTCTAGAAGTGTTGATAGCATTTGGGTCATTGTTGATCGATTGACCAAGTCAGCACATTTCCATCCTGTTCGGTCTTCATTTAGCGCTGAGAGGTTGGTTCATATCTACATTCGGGAGGTGGTTCTACTTCATGGGGTGCCAGTTTCTATTATATCAGATCGGGGTTCTCAATTCACATATAGCTTTTGGAGGATCTTTCAGGATGAGTTGGGCACCCGGGTTGACCTTAGCATAGCTTTCCACTCGCACACTGATGACCAGTTGGAGTGTACTATTCAGGTCCTTGAGTACATGTTGTGGGCCTGTGTTTTGGAGTTTGGTGGTCATTGGGACCAATTCCTGCCTTTGGTAGAGTTTGCGTATAACAACAGCTACCATTCTAGTATTCAGATGGCCCCATTCGAGGCCTTGTATGGTAGGCATTGTCGCTCTCCGGTGGGCTGGTTTGAGTCTACAAAGCCTAGGCCGCGGGGTACGGATTTGATTCAGGAGGCTTTGGACCAGGTGAGAGTGATTCAGGATAGACTTAGGACGGCTCAGAGTAGGCACCAGAGTTATGCAGATCGGAGGCGTCGACCTTTGAGATTCTCTATTAGTGATCGGGTATTCCTCTGTGTGTCGCCCATGAAGGGCGTGATGAGGTTTGGGAGGCGGGGCAAGCTTAGCCCTAGGTACATTAGGCCTTTTGAGATACTCCGGACAGTTAGGGAGGTTGCTTATAAGTTGGCCCTACCTCCAGCATTTTCAGCCATCCAACCAAGTTTCCATGTCTCAATGTTGCGCCGGTATGTTCCTGATGACTCCCATGTGCTCCAATATGATGCAGTTAAGTTGGATGACAGTTTCACATTTGTAAAGAAGCCAGTTGCCATTATAGCCAGAGATGTGAGGAGATTGCGCTCGAGAGCATTCCTGTTGTTAAGGTTCGTTAGAGGCATCGTCCAGTCGAGGAGGCTACCTGGGAA
Organism: Solanum acaule; assembly: GCA_036250505.1. Taxonomy (NCBI): domain Eukaryota; kingdom Viridiplantae; phylum Streptophyta; class Magnoliopsida; order Solanales; family Solanaceae; genus Solanum; species Solanum acaule. The sequence continues at coordinate 2,224 of JAJOOR010033035.1, read as the reverse complement.
ACCAAGCAGGAGATGCGAGAGCAGTTTCCCGGCTTGTTTGAGCCTTCAGGTACTTCTTGACCTTCACTTTCGCGAACAAAAGTCCTTTTTAGTAGTAGATATTGTAATGACCCTCCTGGTCATTTCTGTGGTTTGCCTTTTATGTGTCATTTAGAGCTTTCTGTAGCGACCCCAAGCCATTTATGTCTTGTTGGGACTGATAATTCGGTCCGTTCGATTGGTTATTGTGCGAGTTTTAGTGTTTTTGGAGCTTATGAACCTTGAACGATCATTTTCGATCAAAGGTTCAAGAAAGTGACATCAGAATCCAATTCTGACGATTCCATCATCTCTGAAAGGGTCATTTTAGGCTAGTAGCATGGTCTTCATGGCTCTCGAGGTTTTCAGTATGAGTAGGTGCGATTAGGCGTTTTAACTTTAAGTTTAAGCCTAACTTTGACTTTAGTCAACATTCTGAGTAAACGCGCTCAGATGAACATTCCGTCAGCGCGATTAGCTTCAAAATGTCGAGTGTGGTCTAGATTGACCCTTCGTGTCCCGGGGTTTTTGATATTTTTCCGATCCTTTTTGTGTTTTTTGACTTAAAATGGTGGTTGTGTGTGGGACCCACTTTTTATCAAGATGACTTCGTATGAAATTTTTTATTGTGCCATTGAGTCCGGAATATCAAATTTGGTATGATTGTAAATCTCGTTTGTGTGCACGGGATTCCAAACGAGTTAGGAGCACCCCGTCAGAGTTTTTAAGTTTTGGAAAAATAGGCTGAAATCTGGTGTATTTAGTGCAGAAAAATCAGCACATTTTCCAAACTTAAAAACCTTATATCTCAACTGAATTAGGTGATCCGAAGTGTGAAAGCTTCATTTTTTCGGTGTCTTCGCTATGGATTGACCGGAAGTTGTCAGATGCACATCGTTCGAGGTAAGTTTCGCGATGAACCTGACTATTGTAACCTTTTTTGAGTTCTTATTTTTTGCTTTCTTGAATTGGTGATATCTTGCTCATTTTAGCTCAGTTTTAGGTGATTCGAAGTCTCACGTGTTGGGAATTATCGAGGCTACGTCATGGAGTATTCAAGGAGTGTTGGGCACCATTTAATTCTTATATATTCCGAGTTTAGACTACTGCATGTTTTCTTTTAAGTTGATTAAAGTGTAGTTTTCTTGCATGTTGGGTTTTGCTGCGTTTTGAGCCTCGAATTGTGTCTAGATTCGATCATTTGTTATTGTTTTTACCCCTTTTTGCTCAGTCGGCCTTTAATGCCTACTGAGAACCTGTTGTTTTGGTACTCATGCTACACTTTGCATCCATTTCGTGATGCAGGTCACTGTACCAGTTACCAACAGTGATTAGTTCTGGCCTTCTTTTGCAGCTGTGATTCAGAGACGAGGGTGAGCACTTGGCGTTTTGGGGTTTGTCATGTCTCCTTCTTTTGCTTTAGCTAGTCAGACACACTTTGTCGTGGTCCATTTTTGGGACTTGTACTCTTTATTAGATAGCTTCGTACTCGTGACTTCCAGGTTCTGGGAGGGATTTCTGTATATATTTATTTTGGTTTGCTTCCGCCTTGTTGTCCTTGTTTAGATTATTATTTTCACTAGTTTCTACCCTTACGCTCATTACTTGATGTTCCGGGTTCGGGTTGGCTTACCTACTGGTGGGGTATAGTAGGTGTCATCATGACTCGAGAAATTGGGTCATGACTACATATATATATATATATATATATCTTTCATTTGGCTTTAGTAGGGTTTTGAACTGAAAGTTCAAGATGATGAAGAGTCTCCATGGGAAGGGATATCGGGATGAAGCATTATTTTAATTTATTTTTTATGTTTGTCTTTTTTTATGTGCTTGTTTTATTCGATTTTGTATAATCTCGTATTAATTTTAACACTCTAAGGGCATCTCCAACCCAATCCTCTATTTTACTCTCCAAATATAGAGTTCTCTATTTTTTCAGACAACCAACTCCAACCCAATTCTCTATTTTACTCTCTAAAAAGAATCTTTTTCTCTCTCCTCAATATTATATTATTATTTCTATTTCATTATTATTTTCTTATTTCATGATACACATCCTTTATTTCCTTTTTTCCAAATAATCACTTTATATAATATTCATGTAATATAAAAATTTATTTTTTCAAATTCATTACTTAATATAAAATTATATTTTTCCTAAATTTATAAATAACATAAATTGCAAGTTAATATTATATAA